>JAQZBX010097705.1:0-11659 GCA_029593785.1 Cabassous unicinctus | reverse complement strand
AAACTAAAGCTACAACAGCTGGTAAGAGATCCAAAATCTATTTTAAGATAGACAGGCAGCACAATATAGTGGAAAAAAATACAAGCTGAGGCGTCAGACTCCTCAAGTAATGATTCATACACACAATAGCAATGTAATCTAGGGCAAGTTACTTAGAGTCTCTGAGACTGTCTTCAACTATGAAATGGGAATAGATTATTCATAGATTATGTAGAAGTAAATGAAATAATATTCCTACTAATACAATGCTTGATCAAGTGGGCCACTCAACAAATGCTAACAGAGAGGCAGGGAAAGGAGTGGGTGAGAGCAAGGGATTTGGAATTCAACTGCCTGGGTTTCAATTCCAGGTCTTCTACTTCCTAGCTGTGTGGTCTCTGGCAGATGACTTGGCCTGTCTATATCTTGCTTTCTTTACCTGTGAAACAGATGATACTGGTACCTCCCTCAAAGTGCAATAGTGGGGACAGAATCGGATAATGTGCGTAATAATGGACTATTATTATATAATGGGCAAAATGAGCCATCTGTAGGAATAGATGTCCCCACCTCAACACATACGTATGTGCACACACACTTCTCCTAACTGAAAACAGGAGGTGGAGAGCCAATACCCAAACTTTAGTCAAGGTTTTGAAGGTGTGGTTCATGTTTCAAAATCAAATTTGTAAAAAATTACACTGTGCAATTTTTCACAAATTTGATTTTAGAAAGTCAGGATTTTCCCAGCTGGATGCTCCACACAAAAACAGAATGGAATGGCCTGTACTAAGTCTAATCAATTTACATTTTCTCAACCTTTGTGAGCATTAATAAGTGATGAAAAGAATGAACAAAGATCAAAAGGACTACTAACGAAAAACTCAGAACAGTGACTCATGCTATGGTTAACTTTTTTCAACAAGGACAAGTGAGCTTAGAGAAATGGTTTAACATATTTTCTGCCAGTAAAATTGTTCCTAGATCCTGAAACAAAGTAAGTCAGTTCTCCATGGTGATTCATGAAAAGTGTCAAGAAGAGCAGTTACTCCATCACCTAAACAAGGCTAAGATCAGTCCCTTGCCTACTCAAATGAGTTGGTCCTGTCTGAAGACTGGACGTACATAATGGGCATAGCTAACACAGAGGACTGAAAAAGGGATCACAGAGAATCACTCATATTACTCACAGTGCTTTCAGTGTCACCTATGACCAAAGGCCCCAAGAATTCTACTTTGATATTCCAGTTCTTCTGGCAAATCACCTTCCCCCTAGTAGGATACATTAAGCTCTCCCTGACGACAGTCACTTAAAATTACACTAGCTCCCCCGGCATTGACTTCACACTTACCAAGGAAGCTAGGCTTTCTACATAATTTTCCAGTAGGAAAAGAGTATGCTGATTAGCCGACTGAACTGCTATTTGGTCCACATGACAGCTACATTTCTGATTGTGAATTAATAAATTGGTAGTCTGGTTATACAATGGCTTCAAGTTTCAAACAGCAACCTGAAGCCCCACCCTTGGCACCTTGACTAGATTTCAGGTGTTGGTTTGGAGGAAAAAAGAGGCGTTACTTAGGAGCGCTGCAAAGGAAGCAGCATCCTCAGGGGAGGGCCAGGTGTCAGTGGCAGCCCTAACTGAACAGTATCATCCAAAATCACAGCTGGAAGTTTACCATGTAAACATGAAGATTATTTTATTGCCACTGCCATAAAACAGCACTGTTAATGAGCTAATTTTATCTAGCTACTTTGAAAGATAACCTCAGAAAATTTTCAGTCTTTATTTACCTTCCTGTTGTAATTGAGCCAAGAAAAGTGCAAGGTATGTATCTGATATTAATTCTGGACCCGTCAATAGAGAATTCAAGTTAAACCACTGGAAAAAAAAATTAATTCCACATTTAAGTTAGTGTGCATTATAGGTAATACAGAAATTTCACATGTTAAAACTAGATATAACCCATTCTAAACTTAATGTTTAAGCCCTGGACACATGTCAAACAGAGATTGCTTTTAAGTAATTTATTTTAAAGTAATGTTATTTTTAAAAAACAAATAGAATGATGCAAATTTATCATTAAATGCTTTTTTAAAATAAAAGTTTGCTTTTTGCCATAAACTTTAAAACTTCTTTTAAAAAAATGGAAATTGATAGTACTTTAAAGTGCCTTTATCGATAGCTACAATTATATCATTTTCAAGTATCAGCCCAATACAACTCTGACCTAATCACCTTGTTTCCTACACTGACAGTTTTGGTCAAAGGCCCAACTGTGAGAAAGTCAGACACTGGAGGAAGAGAACTTGTAACCACCAACTCATTTAATAAAGATAATGAATGATCTTCGTTAATTATCAATGATGTAATTAACATCATTTAGTCACTACCTTATAGGAGTGAGTCCTAGTTTAACCTCTAAGATATAAAAAGCTTCAAAAATTACTGTCAGTATCACGACCAACTATTTCTTTTGGATTCTGACATATCTGATATACATTTTCCAGTCACTTTTTTCGTTATACAGGGACCTCAGAGAGGAAAAAAAGGGTCTGGAGTGAAAATTACTGTACAATTTTAAACAAAATCATAAATTAAAACCAAGGATAATAAACCAACATTTGACATCATCTGTGTTTATCGAAGATAAAAGTAGTTCAAAATGAAATTTCAATTTTGAGGAACTAAAATTTTTAAAAAATTCTCTGCAAATAAGATGTTTACATGCAAATCAATACAAAGGAGTTTCAGATTTTTAAAATTCATTGATTATTTTATATAGAAACAGCAATGAATACTTGATCTTAATATTTTAAAGATATAAATAAAACCCAGAGGTTCAAAAATCTTGCCAGTGTCCTGTCCTAGTTTTTTCCTAAAGCTGATTCCCACTCCGGTACATCTCTACTCCAAGCCTCTACACCACACCTCCTTATTTGATCTCAGCTCCTCAGGAGAAAGACATCAGGACCTTAAAAAATAACCATTTAAGGTGAAGCTGCTTCAATGTGGCTGACTTAAAAGATTGTAACAGGGATTTTTTGGTTTGTTTTGAATTATCTTTTATTGCTTTAATTCAGTATACTCTTTCTTGACTTCATTTCCCTTTTTGCTTTGTATTTACTTACTTTATTATCTTTTTAAAGACGGGTCTGTTGATGTATAATTGACATACAATAAACTGTTCTTATTTAGGCAAATACAATTTGAAGAGTTTCAACATATGTATATACCTATATAGCCATCACCACAATGAAGAGAGTGAACATACCCACCACTTCCCTTTGAAATCCCTTCCTCTCACTTCTCCTTGCCCTCCCCATCCCGAGGCAACAATGATCAATCCACTTTCTGTCACTATAGATTAGTTCATGTTTTCTAGACTTTTATATAAATGGAATCATACAATATGTACTCTTTGTCTAGCTTCTTTCATTCAGCATGATTATTGTGGGACTCATCCATGTATGAATAGATTCATGTCTTTTTCTTGGAATAGCTAGTTTTCAATAACCCTCTTTCAAAGATTCAAAATTCTAATAAAAAAGGACTTTAAATAATTCTCCTTCAAAAATGGAATCGTGGGGGAGTAGATGTGGCTTAAACAATTGGGTGCCCACCTCTCACACAGGAGGCCCCGGGTTTGGGTCCCGGTGCCTCCTAAAGAAGACGAGCAAGACAGCGAGCTAATGCAAAGGGCTAGTGCGGTGAGCTGATGCAACGAGATATGCAACAAGGAGACACAACGAGAGACACAACAAGCAGGGAGTGGATGTGGCTCAAGCAATTGGGTGCCTCCCTCCTACATGGGAGGTCCCGGGTTCGGTTCCCAGTGCCTTCTAAAAGATGACGAGCAGACACAGAGAGCACACAACGAACAGACACTAAGAGCAGACAGCGAGTGCAAACAACGAGATGGCAGGGAGAGAGAGAAATAAATAAATAAATCTTTAAAAAAAAAATGGAATTGTGTATGCAAAGATCATTGGTAATGAGTCATTTTTAAAAATAACATTTTATGTACATTTCTTCTCTTAAATTAAAAAAAAAAAAGGCTTGTATATATTTAAGTATCCTAGTATTAATTCAGAGTTTAAACACTAAAATATTTTTAAAAATTACTGTTTTAAAAAGCAGGAATAGCTTTTGTATACTATAAAATTTCAACTACTTTCTCGTATTCAAGAATGATCCATTAAATAAATAAATACGTAAATAAATAAATAAAAGAAGCGCCCCCCCCCCAAAAAAAAAAGAGTGATCCATGATTAAACTAGGTTTAAAAAAGCATTAAGCAAATTTAGGCCTGCTAATGTTAGACGTAGGCAAATTTAGGCCTACATCTAATCACTCAAGCCATTTGATTCCAGACTCCACCTGAAAAGTAACTGCTGCGCAAGACACAATCTATGCTCTTTTTATAAAATATAAATGATTTTAGTTAGATATATGTATTACAGGACATTTTAGAATCAAGTGAATAATTTTGTTTGTGCAAAAGCAAACATGATTGAAAGCTTTTATTCATGCTGAATAGTTTTAGCCTTTATGACACTACTATGCTAAATACAAAATCTATAAACGTAATAGTTAACTGACAAAATCTATTTATCATATAAAAACCCACTTTAAAAGTAACTACATTTGCACTGTCTTAAATACAGACTTTTTTAATGCTATAGTTAAATTGCATATGGTTGTCCCAAGTAATTCTACAAGGGAAACTTAAAATAACAAATGCCTATCTATCAAAGATTAAAACCACGTCATACCTTACTGGTGAGTTTCCTCATCCAATCCCTTACATTTTATGTTTAAATGGAGTGCAGAATGAGAAAAAGGGCAGAGAAGGAGGAGAAAAGTTACCTGTTTTCCTAGTTTTCTAACTGTAAACCAGTGTTCTTTATAATTGCATATAAATGATCTTTCATTTCTAGGGAAAAAAAAGATACAAATACAGTATTAAGTTGAAATATTAAGAGATCATATTCATTTAGTTTGTCTACTAGCAAGTATTACATAAAATTTGCAATAATTTAGGAATAAGTTTACAGTTTCGTGTCACTGATTTTTTAAATTGCAAAACTATCAATCTCTCTACAGAACAGCATGCTGCCAGAGATACTGAGAGGTCATGAAGACTCAGAGGGCAGATGTTCGTGGACATTTCCCAAAAGGTGAAATAGGGAAGTCTGAGGGGATAAAACAGGAAACATCAAAACAAAAGCATTCAAAATGTATTTTCCTCTTTAAGAAATTATAACTTTAAAAATCAAATTTGGATGAAAAATGTAGGAAAAGCAAAATAAAGACTTACATAGGATCGATCCTGAGCCTTTGATACTCTGGGCTGTTGAACAGGATTAGTTCTAAACCCCAAACTTTCAAGGCATTACTTATAACCTGTTAAAAAAAAAACATAGCAACTTTTCATGAGCTAAACCTTTCAATTCCAAACTTAAGTAGTGTAGCCATTTAATTTGTGTAAACAAATATACTTCATATATAAATGTATCTAGAAGCCATGGTTTAAAAAAACTGTGTGTAAAAAGCTATATCACTAAATCCATAAATGTTATACACACACAGCATTAATAGAGTGCTTTTCATACTAGCTTTTGGAGACATTCCAGAAAACCACATTAATTCCTAGATAAAACTGCCTCAAAGACCCAGATGCATATATCCAGTCTTAAGTGCTATTCTTAAAATTTGCCCACTACATACATCCGATAAGTTGGCTGCTGTGGGTGCTGCTTTAGAAAAGTTATATTCAACTCACCACCTGCAACGTCAATAATAATGATAATTATATGTTTATTAAAGGAGTTCTCCCTGGGGATTTAAACTGAAGGTTTCATAGATTTTAAATTTCTTTGATTATGGGTTTATGGCTTACAGATAAAACAAAAAGAAAACCGGATTATTTTGAACTCTCAGGAAAAAGGGGACTTCCGAAAATTCATCACCTACCCCAAGGTAACCACTAAAAAGCAAATGGACGAGGACCTAGTATGGACAAAAGTGAATCCAATGTTGTGAAAGCAGCACTGCACAGAAAGGAATGGCAAGTGCTGGGCCTGCTCTGACCTCTGATCAACCTAGCCCTGCAGCAGCAGTGACGCACAAGACGGACATGCTGGTGAATGAGGAGCCCAAGAGGCTATTACAAGGGGAATATAAACGAAGAGGTGTGCAGAAATATCCCTCAAAGAGAAGTTCTGAAGGAACTCTGCATACGTCTCACAGGTCATCTTGTAAGAAACAGAATGAAAGGCACACAGGTAAGAGAAAAGAATCTCACAAGTACGTATCCGTGTAAACGTGCATACACACACACACTCTCTCCCATAAAATTCAAGGGGAGTTATACGTAAAAACACAAAACAAAACCACAGACCATAATAAAGGAATCCAAGCCTAACAGGCTGATTTAAATGGAAGACAGCAAATTTTCTCAAATTCACCCAAGAGGTAGTCCGTCTGAAATATTGTGACTTACTCGAACTAAGGTTATTAGCATTCAGATGCAAATTTAATAATTTCCCTCAAAAAGAAAACTGTAAAAGCCCTACTCTAAAATGAAGGTTCTAGAAGCCTAATTTTCATATTTATCTATAAAAATCTAGGTGTTTTCCAGGACACTACCTATATTAATCGCATACTCCATAAACAGACTATGGGAGGAACTTGCAAAGGTTACATCATTACAGTGATGGTGAAAGGCTGTGAAGCCAAACCCTGAGCACAGTACCTGGCACATAAACAACGCTTAGTACAGGTCCATGACAGCTTACCTGAATAGAGAAAAAACCACTGTCATCCATATTTCCAGAAGGCTGCTATTTAATTTTGATAGGTAGTGATATGGTGGGGGGTGGGGAGAAAAGGATAAAAACTGTCATTAGTGTGCATATTTAAAATCATATCTCATGCATTCCTGTTCACAAAGTCAAGACAGAGCACAATTAACAAGTCAGATTCCCAAAGTAAGACTGGTTCATCCTTTCCTAAATGGTTCCCTCATAAAAGATAAAACGAATGAAATTAGGCCATGTTTTCTGGATTCAAATTATATCTCAAGAGGAAGAGCTATAAAGGCAATCTAGCGCGTTTACAATCGGTACCTGTAAAAATGTGCGATAGTCTTCACTAGTAACTCCTCCTTCTGCCATTCTCATCCTCTCTTCTTCGTCTAGCTGATGTGCAATAGAGGATAATTCCACAGGGCTAAAATATTCCCCTTGCAACAGATTATTCAGGCAATGTTGTGCACAAAGTGAGCCTTCTTGCTAATATTTCCAAAAGAAAAAATTCAAAGGTGATTTGTTAAACAGATTTGTACAGTACCTTCCCCTAAAGAGGAATTTAATCATTAAGTATTAAACACAAAGTGAACATTCTTATCTTTCAGACAAGCATGATTAACACAGGAACGTGCATTTCATACGTTTAACATTTATTTTACAATTCCCCCATTAACGAAACTGCAATTATTTACCTACAGAGCCAAAGAACTTAAGAATGGTTTAAACATTATCATCTATCAAATACATCAAATCCCATATTCCACTAAAAACTATTCTGTAAAAAAATTTAGCATCTTTCATTTTCAGTGTCTAAAATAAATTTATCTTTGGAGATTCAGGGCAAATTACTGCCTCTAAGAGGGAATTTCAGTCCCTAGAACATTTGTTCTTTTAACAAGACACTCTCTACTCAGTTCACAAGCTCATCCACAGAATTTCAAATCTCATGAATTGATAAAGGTGAGAAAAATTGTTTTATGTTAATGAAGACTTGTAGCTATAGAGCTGAGGTTCTCTTAGTGCAATGAGCAGAACTGTCCAAAAACGATCCCTGGAGCTCACTCCTGGACAAGCAAACAGAAGGGACTGTACCTAAACTCAGCTTCCCATAGGATTGGCTTTGTTCCCACAGCTCTCCTCCATCAGCGGGGAGTACAATTTCTCTTGGACCCAAAGGTGTTCAGATGCTGGGCAAATGGCTTTCTCAGCCAATTAAGCAAGCAGGTGGCACCCCAAATCCCCCGCCCCAAACAATGCTGCTTTCTTGTGCTTGCCCTAGAAGAAGGGAGACTCATGGGCAGGTGAGATCTTGCCATGCCTTTTTGGTAGGATGACGGCAGATGGGAGAACCCTTTTTTCTCCTGCAACTCCATGTATTACTTCTTTTCCCCAATAAGGTTAATTCCCTTCACCCCTCCTACGTGACACTGTAATTTGTTCTGAATTATGTTGCGCCATAAGTGGGGACCACAAAGAGTACCACCATGCAAGACATATTCTTCCTGATACATTAATTTTCTAGGAACAAAATTCAGGTGTTGAAAAAGATATAGGTTATATGTACACGATGGATCTGGAAGGCAGCATTGAGACAGTCTGAGTAGACGATAAACAAGGGGCCGAGATAAGTTTTCTTTCATATTTAAGTAAGGACAGGTCACAGCCACAATGGTGAAAGAAGACTTCTTTGTCACCACCTCTTGAAATTTCCTTCTATCTGTCTTCCTACTGCCAAAGAGCAACTCCCACTGAATAATATAATGTGAACTGAAGAGATGCACAGTTTTACTTTATTCTATTGGAAAATGGGCGAGACAAACAAGTACAGCACACAAGAGGATAGCTAAATAGCTAAAAACACAAAAAGGTGCTCAACTTTATGAATCATCAGGAAAATGTATATAAAAACCATAATGCTTTACACACTTCCTGGAATGGTTAAATTGTTGGAGAAAATGTACAGACATCAAAACTCTTATGTAATATTGGCTGAAGTGAAAATTAGTATAACTACTTTGGAAAACTTCCTGGAGTATCTACTAAAGCTTAACATATAATACCTTTCGACCAAGATGGCAGCATAAGATGCTCCAGGGTGCTGTTCCCCCCTGCCCAGAATCTTTTAACAACTAGCACAAAGTGGCAAAGCCACCTTCCTCAAAAATATGGAAAACAGTTAAAGGGTTGTGGCAACTGGGCAAGTGATAAATCACGAAAACACAGCTTTAAAAACAGTAGAAGTTCAGGGCAGGCTTACTGGCCTCTCTCCCAGCCCTTTACCAGAGTAGTATGGAACCAGCCTGTGCTCCCACTATGGGTCCCTGGCCTTGTTCCAGAGGAAGTGGAGTAATCCCAATGTGCATACTGGGGTGCCTGTATATCAGTGCCATCTATCGGGTGGCATCCTGAGAGAATGAATGAGGAAACTCATCTTGCTATCCTTCTCAGAACATGTATTTCAGGCAGAAGCAACCTGCATACAGTTAAAGCAGTATAAGAAACAACAAAGTCAAAACAGTCTGGGGCAAAGATTTATCTGCTTGAAGTCATATATTACAGCACCCTGGAGGGAAGAAAGTCATTTTCAGATGACGTAGAGGGGGCATTAAATTCCTGTAAATGGGGGAAATCCTAAGGCCCGGAACAAGCACAAGCCCAGGCAAGATGCAGGATCAGAAAAGATGGAGAGGACTTCCTGTTTGCTTCAGGCTGATCTTGATAGGAGGGTTAACCTCTGAAGTACAGCACCAGCTAACGCAGGACCAATTTGCAAAGACCACAAAGGTGTTTTTTTGAGTTGACTTGTTTGTGTTAGCTCCTGGGACTCAAGGAAATCTCTGGCATACCATTAGCTGGATACAAACTTATGGAATACAGTTCAGGGACTAAATCCCATTTTTAAATATTAAAATATACAGTGTGCAACAAAAGATTACAAAAACAAAGAAACAGGAAATGAAGGTCCAAAGGAACAGGATAAAACTCCAGAATCCAGAAAACACCAAAAAAGAAGATAAGATTTTGGACATACTGCACAAAGATTAAAAAAAAAAATGATCCTCAATATGCTCAAGGAGATAAAGGAAAACAGAGAGAAAGAAGCAAAGGACATCACGAAAACAATGAAGGAACAATATGAGAATACCAATAAAGAGATAGCAATTTTAAAAAGGAACCAAACAGAGAACTACTGGAGTTGAAGACGAGAATAACTAAAATGAAAAATTCCTTAGTGGGTTTCAACAACAGACTGGAGCTGGCAGAAGAAAGTATCAGTGAACTCAAAGACAAGACAATTAAAATTATTCAGGCTGAGGAACAAGTACAACAAAAGGGTGGGGAATTAGTGGTGTAGAGGAACAATGTATGTGTATGCTCTTAAAGCTAAACTGTTATTGACTCAAATGTGATTGTTTTAGATTTAAGGCCCAATGTAACACAAAGAAAATATATGAAAAATGTATCTAGAAAGAAATAAGAAGGGACTCAAAATGATACACTAAAAAAAAATCAAATAAATATGGAAGTAGACAATAATGGAAGCACTGAGGATCAGAAAGGGTATAAGACTTACAATGACCAAATAGCAAAATCACAGAAGAAAGTCCTGCATTATCAGTTGTTATTTTAACTGTAAATGGATTAAACCCAGTCAAAAAAACAGGGATTAGCAGAATGGATAAAAAGCATGACCCAAATATGTGCTGTAGGGTGGCTAAGATGTACCTCCTGAGAGCCTCCTTGTTGCTCAAATGTGGCCTCCCTCTAAGCCAAACTCAGCATGTGGATGCATTACCTTTCCCCCCAGCAAGGGACATGACTCCTGGGGATGAGCCTTCCTGGCACTGAGGGATTACTACCAAGCACTGGCTAGTGATACAACTGGAAAAAGACCTTGAATAAAAGGGGGAAAAGGTAAAGACAAATGAGTTTATATGGCTAAGAGACTTCAAAATGAGTCAGGAGATCATCAGAGAGGTAACGCTTATACATGTCTCAGCAGGATCTTATAGATGGCCAAAGTGGACACTACCCTAAACAGTGGGGCTCCTGAGACACCCAGGTCCTGTGGTCATGGCAGATAGCTCTGGAGTTTGGTGCCTTGCCAGTGGGCCCTACTTTGGAGATTGTGCTCCTGAGTGTGACAGAGTTAGACTCAGATGTGACTTCTCTACACATGCCTCTTCTGTCCTTTTTGTTTGAACCTACAGTTGGTGCTAGAGTTGGTGGGTGTACGTCCATGAGACTTGAATCTCTGGGCTGTCCATGTGCTGGCTGGGCCCTGAGCCCCAGCAGAATCGCAGCACCTACTCTCCAGTTCATTGGACTCACCCAGGACAGCTGATGGGAAGGTAAGGATGGACAACCACCAAGGAAATGAGAGAGTCTATAACTGCAAGCAAGAGAGTCCCATCCATCAGCCATATGGGATCGAAGTCCCCTCTCAATTAAGAGGTGGAGTGGGCATCACCATCCCAGAATCCTCAGGAGTGGCGAATAAAATATGGACTAGAGTAGATTTACTGGTGTTCTACTATAGACTTATTGTGATTCTAGCAATGGAAGAAATTATATCATTGATATGGAGACAGTGGCCACTGGAGGTGCTGAAGTCAGGGAGAGGGAAAAAGAGATGTAATATGGGGGCATTTTCAGGACTTGGAATTGACCTGGATGACACTGAGGTGACAGATACAGGCCATTACACATCCTGCCATAGCTTACAGAATTGAATGGGAGAGAGTGTAAGCTACAATGTAAACTATAGTCCATGCTTAGTGGCAATGCTCCAAAATGTGTTCATCAATTGCAATGAATGTACCACACTAATGAAAGTTGTTGTTAATGTGGGGAAAAGTGGGAGGT
>JAQZBX010097704.1:0-11660 GCA_029593785.1 Cabassous unicinctus | reverse complement strand
TGAGTTTTGTTTTTTTTTTTTCTTTTATCCTTACCATTTGATTTGGCTGTATGTTATGTTGTGGATGGAAAGAATGTTGATGGTAGATGACAGTACATTAATGACCAAATGCCAGAACATAGACCACTAGTCCTTGGCATGAATTATTTTAAAGAATTCAACTGAAATAGTGATGAAGTAATTAACTCAGTGTTCAGGTGTACATTGACCATATTTAAGCAAGATGGAGATGACTCAATTCAACAAGAATCATAAATCAAAATTATTTATTCTTACCTAAAGTATAGACTTAATAAATAATTAATGCATGCTTAACATCCCCCCAAAAAAGTGCTTTTTTGTCCTTTCTTCCTTCCATCTTCCTTCCTTCCTTTTTTGCTTTCTTTCTTTCCTTACTTAACTTGTGAATCTTCAAATTTCTATCTCAGATAATCTTTCAATGTAATGTTACAAATGTTTATCAAATTAATACATATTTTTAAAACCAAGTGGTGCATGTGACTTTATAATAAAAAGCAAAATCAATTGACCCAGCAGCATTTATCAAACACAATCATTTCCTCATTCTACTTCAATTGCATCTTTGTCATAAATCAGGTGATTTCTTTTTTGTATATGAATTATATATGTGTTTGAATATGATCCTGTATTCTCTATTCTATTCCATTTGATTATCCATCCTAGTACCAATATCATACTAGCTTAATTATAGTAGTTTTTATGAAGAAAATTTGGGATCTTGTAATGTAAACGCTACCTTTGTTATTCTTATTCCAGATTGCCTTGTCTATTTTTGGTTCTTTGGATTACCAAATCAATTTTAGAACCATCTTGTCAGTTTCTACTAAAAGCCAGCCAGGATATTGATTAGAATTGAGTTGAATTTGTAGATGAATTGTCATCTTTACAGTATTGAGATATCCAATCTGTGAACATGTATATCCTTCTATGTATGGAGGCCTTTAATGCCTTTTTAGTAACATTTTGCAGCTTTCAGTTTAGAGGCACTGCACATGATTTATTACATTTAATCCCAGGTACTTGGTTTTTTTTATCCTATTGTAAATGAGATTCATTTTAAATTTTATTTTCTGTTCATTTGTTGTTGGTATATAAAAATATAGTCGATTTTTATATATTGAACATGTATCCAGTGACCTTGCTAAATTTGCTTATTAATGCTAATAGTTTGTAGAATCTTTGGGGATTTTTATGTACACTGTCATATCATCAAATAGAAACCGTTTCTTTCTTTTCAATCCTTAGGTTTCTTATTCCTTTTTCTTGCCTTAATGCACAGGCTAGGACTTACAAAGCATAGAATCATAGAAGTGATGGTAATGAGAAGCTTTCTCTTATTCCCTATCATTAAATATGGTGTTTGTTGTAGAGTATTTTGGTAGGTCCTCTTTATCAGATCAAGGAATTTCCCTTTAATCCCAATTTGGTATGTTTTTATTATGAGTAGGTCATGAATTTTGTCAAATGCTTTCTCTACATTTATTTAAATGATTATATGACTTTTTTTTCCTTTTGTGGTAACAAGATGAATTACAATCATTGATTTTTTAATGTGAAACCACGCTTGAAATCCTGAAATAACCTCTTTTTGTCATGATGTATTCTACTTTTTATAGATTGCTGGATTCAGTGTTCTAATGTTTTGTTTAGGATTTGTTAATATTTGTTCATGACAGACATCAGTCTGTAATTTTTCTTTCTCGTAATAGCCTTGCCAAGTGTTGGTAGCAATGTTAGGCTGGTTTCATAAAACAAGTCCCTCTTTTTCTTTTTTCTGGAAGGAATTTTTTGGAAATTGGCATTATTTCTTCCTAAAATTTTTGGAAGAATTCAATTGTAACACCATCTGAGCAGGGAATTATTGTTGTGGTAAATTTTTAAACAAAGAGATCAATTTTTAAATAGATTTGAGTATTTTTCTTCATGTGTCATTCAAGGTATTTGTCCATTTGTCATTTTCTCTTTTGGGGTTGTATACTTTCTTTATACAGATATTGATCCTTTATATATTTATATATAAGACTTAGAAAATAGAAATACTGATGGAGACCCCTAAGTACCTGGGTGGGTCTTGTCTGGAATGTTTTGCTCTATGTACTAAGGCAGAGAGCTGGCTCTCCTGTTAAAGGGGTACCTTTAAATGCTCTAACAGAGGACTTTATTCTCAGATGCTAATACCCTCTCCAGCTGCCCTTTATCTTCTCCAGATACCTAGCTCAATTTCTTTAGGGAAGAACCATGGACTTTTAGTTCATCTGTTTGTTTTTTTTGATCTATGTTTATTTTTGCCTATAGGGAAGTGCTAATTGAAGGCTGTTCTTGGTGTGGTGCTGTTGAGCTGGGGGCAAATTTCCATCTACAGACATTAAGTACCCAAATTTTAACCCAATACTTAGCCCCACCCATGATGGCATCTTTCATCCAAATGCTCTCCAGGTTCTTCCAGGACCAGCCCTCCCTGTACCCAAGGCACCTTCTCCTTTATTTTTTATGTCTCCATTTTCCATCTGCTTTTGATCTTCCAAGGATGTTTTGAAACATTTCATCTACTTTTGATGACCACTCCACTACCTTATTGAGCATTTAAAAATACCACTTAACATTGTTCCATTGGAAATATAAAGCAAATTATAATCCTTTAAACTGGGAACAAATCCATGCCGATATTGCAAAACTATAATTTTCATGTAATATAAAATGGCTTCTTTCAAAAATGGCACAATTGCCTCTAAAGAATTGCTTGTTATTCATCAGTACCCAACTAAATTAAGAGGTATGAATAGGATATAGTAAGAAAAGTTTCTGTACATAGATGATTTGAAAAGAAAATAATAGAATTTTTATTTTTAAATTGTGTCAGGATATTTAAAATTGATGATGCTGAAGTTCTTATAAGAGATCATTTACATGCCTGATAAAATATTTAGGTACTGAAATAAATATCAATTTTATGACATTAAAATCAAAATGTGTGCTTGGCTCTGTATAATTCAATCAAGCAGATATTTGAAAAATACCTTTTATTTTTATGTATCAGCATTTTCTCTCAGTTATGTGAATAATCAAAATAAAACTTCAAAAAATGTACCAAGTTTTTTTTATTATTTTCTAAGTACAGGAAATCCATTTATACAGGCATTATGAAGTTTACCAGTGTGGGATCAAGGTACAAACAGACAGACAAGTAGGATGAGAGTATTCTCTTCATTACTATAATTGTCACAATAATAATAATAATAATAATAATAATAAAGAACCCCTCCTTAAGCTGGATAACCCTGTATAAATAGGCAATACAATTAATCAAAATGTAAACATATGATTTTCTGACACTGGTATAGCAAATACAAAACTAATTACAACCACAACAATTTGCAAGTTATCTCACTATAGTGATTCTTCCACTCGGTTTCTTTGCCATGTGATCCCTATGTATTTTTTCCCATTAGTCAACTTAAGTGTCCTGGTCACATATTTTGGGATATGCTGGAAACTTGTCTTTGGGACATTTTAAGGTGAATATTCTATTGATATATGAAAAGCTTATCCCTTTAAGGATTTCAATACAGCCATGCAAAGATAATATAGAGATATTTGCACTATGGGAGGAATGTGGTGTCCTAGTAATTAAATTTTGTAGCCACATAACAACATAAATAAAAGCATTCCTCATAGGAAGGGGGCAAGGAGGAGGGAGGCCCCCAAATGTTCCACAACATCCCACTACAACATCTTGATATAACAAAAAGGAATACAAACATTTATAATTGTAGAAAATATGAGAGAGAGCTATCTACAATACATAAAGCAGCTTTGTGAATTGTAAAACATGAGTCAAGGTTTTTTTTCTGTTTTATAACAAAATAAAGTCAATATCTTTTATCATGGAGAATTAATCTAAGTCTATGAACACAATATATGTAGACATATTACTACAGCATGCATAATGGCTGTGTCTTATCCCAAAATTATCATTGTAATGTCATGTCTTTGCCATCAAAGTGTCAGAATTTGGAATCTTATTCATTATGCATTTTAAAATTATTTAATGGTCACTTCTCAATCCCTATGCTGCCCTTTCCTGGTGGTATAGATATAGGAAGATAAAAAAATCATCAAGGCCAGATTTAAGTCAATGTGCAAAAAAGTAGTTTTTAAAAAGTAAGAAAAGATGGCATGACTCATGGAGAGACAGTTTTTATCTTCATGAAACCTCAAGTTCTCAGACTTTAGAGGAGACAAGAAGAAATGGGGACCCCTCTCCTGTGTTCTTCAGTCCCCTCCTCCATC
This sequence comes from Cabassous unicinctus, assembly GCA_029593785.1. NCBI lineage: Eukaryota > Metazoa > Chordata > Mammalia > Cingulata > Chlamyphoridae > Cabassous > Cabassous unicinctus. The sequence continues at coordinate 7,349 of JAQZBX010097704.1, read as the reverse complement.
CAAAGGCTAGAGTGGATGTTATACTTGGAACCAGTAGATCAGAGTTGCTGGAACACAAATATGTCAATTTTTTTAAGCACACATCAGCTCCAAAAATGTCCTACCATCACAATCTCTGGTTCCTTTCTCCATAGTGCACTCTAATATGCTGTTTTCAGCATATTTGGCCAACTAACCACTTACTTTTGCAAATTTGTGTTTCATTCTTGAAGAGAAAAAGCAGTGATTGGAGATATAGCTATTCCTTTAAGGGAGTTGTGGACCCTAAAATGAGTTAATCGAAAAACTTGGTTACCTCGCCTTGGCCCTGGTAGCTTCTCTTTAAATAATGGCTTTCCAGCTGAATTCAGCCCTTGGTTTAAATTTATGAGTCCCTCCAGCTAAGGATCATGAGGTGATAGCCTCATTTCTGTCTAATTTACAGTCTTTAACAGCAATGCCTTTAAGATCCACAAAATGTGAATTATAGTAAAGCCAACCTCTTTGTGTTTCTCCCTCTTTGGGCGTCTTACTCTATGATTTCCATACATGTCTGACTGTATTTTTTTCAATATTTATCACTCTTTGAACTTCTTTGTGTCTTCTATATGTCCTTCTCTTCCCTTCCTTTCCCTTCCCTTCCATCCCCAACTCTCTTTTCCTCTTGTTTTCTCACTCTGCTATGTCTTTGTCTTTGCCCTGGCAGCTTTCTGTGTCTTTCACGTATCTACTTTTCTTTGTTTGTATGTGTCCATTTTCTCTGCCTTAACGGTGTACATGACACATTCTCTCCCACTCTCTTTCTCTGACTCTTACATCTTAATCCCTCTTTCCTCTCCTCCTTTCCTTTTCACTTGTGTCCCCTTTCCTCACTCTTCCTTGTTGTTTTTATATGTTATGTATGGGTATTTTTTCAACAACTCATTATTTAAAACCAAAATATATTTTATCATTCTTTCTGTTTGAATTGTATTGTATGTTTCCTGTACTTAATTGAAAAGGTGAAAAGATAGGACATTTATTTTATGGACTCACAGGATTATTCCGATGTAGACTCATGAAGCTAAAGTACTCTCAAATCTTGTATATTAGAACGCTGAGTCCTATAAAGGTTATGTGACTTATTTGAGACCACATAGCGCTCTATTTTAAATATAAAAGGGATTACAAAATAAATAGAGTTTTTAACCTTTTGGTAGAAGCTCACTAAATTTTCATGTGGGTCATATGCCAGAAACAAAGAAAAATCATGGTTTCCCATTTCATTTCATTTAAAAATGAAAACTGGGATTTCTTTTCTTTTTTTTCTTTTAAAGAAACTGTGTGAGAGTTTTGCATTGTTTTTTTGTTTGTCTGTTTTTTCCTTTCTGAGACCCGGATGCAATGCTTTAAAATATATCCCAGAATCTCCTTTCCTTGGAACTTTTGTTGTTTGTGTAATATAGGGAAACATGTTTCAGAATTAGTTGTATGCCTGCTATTTTTGATGTTCAGTAGTAATTTTACAGGTAGTATATATAGTATACAATCCTATTGCTTATAATAAATATATCCCCATATTATTGAATAAATTTAAATTCTATATCATATTTTCCTGTTTATTTGTAAATAGTAAACTAATAATTTAATTTTTTACTGCGTAGACAGTATAAAATAGTGCATATAGTGGATAAATTATTTTACAAAAATGATTAAGAAATTTTGCTAGAAAATGAATTTCAGTTAAGTGCATCTTAATAAAAAAGTCAGATTCACTTTCCTAGGGGAAAAACAACTTAGGTTTATAAACATAATACATGTTTCAAAGCTTTAATACGGGAATAAATTTTTATAACAGTTTTCAAACTGAATCACAAAATATAAATTATGAAAATAAAAATATATGCAACTTCTAGGCCGAACTATCTTCCACAATATGCAAGTGGTTATATCCAAATTTCCAGATATCTGGTTATTTTTTTAATAGCATCCAATCATGTTTCATCTATATATCCATTCACATAAACATTTCAGATTTTTTCTTTTCATTTGCAACAGATAAACTTTTGGTCTTTTCCCAAATATGTGTGCCATGTAATGCTAGTTATTACTTGTCATTATTATAAATGTGGACAGTGAAAAGGAGAAAATTTAATCAAGCTAAAGCTTGGCTTTTCCATTCCTTGCTCAAAAATGGGCATTTTCCCCAATTAATTAATTCCCTATCACAAGAAGATGAATCATAGATTGTTCTAGTAGTGACCAGTTAGTCTGCCATGAATGTCATTTTTCTTATCTAAAGAAGAAAATCTTTATTAGACATTCTTAACATATTTACTGGTGTTTTGGGCTTCAGAGAGAAATGCTATAAATTATAGAGTAAAAATGGTAGTAATGATTGCAAGAAGTCAGTCATCTAGCTAGCAGTAATAGCTGGGACCAGATAGTTCCATTGACGCTTTTATGTGCTCATGGTGCTCATCTATAAAGCATATTTGTAACGTAATCCACACAGTTCTTAATTTTATAAATCTTTGCGCTAGCATGCTATTAAACTAAAAAAAATGTTTTTCCCCTGTTTACTATTATGGCATATAACCTGATGTTTCTTAGGCATCCATTCATTTTGGAAGTTTTCTTTATGTACTTAATAATTACCTTAAAGCATTCATTCATGCATGCATTCATTCATTCATCCAACTATCTAATGAATGCCTACTATGTACCATGAGCTGTTCTAAGCATATCAAATTAATACCCCCCCCTTGCCTTTTTTCAGAGACATGCAGAATAGAACCTGGCATTCGAAATATTTATAACTCTAATTTAGAGTTTAGTTGCTAAAACGTTTGAGGCTCAGAGTTAGAGGGAGTAGTAATTTCAGGTTTATAACATAGCATCACTGACTTTGCCTCCTACAATATTCCACAGAAATGGGGTGTGTGTCATGTATAGGTCCCGATTTGCCCTGACAGTCCTGGTTTTTGCCTATCTCATCATAAGTTTTAATAGTCCACTCTAGGCTCACCCTAGAGGCAAAAACAAGCATCGTATTCTTAGAGGTGGACCTGGCACATGATGAGTACTCAATAGCTATTATGACAATTGCTACTACCCATCCTGTCATCATCAGCATCACCATCCTTGTCCCCTCAGTGAAGTTGAGAAGTTTTGCTTGTCCAAGAAATCTGGCCTCCATTCATGCCAAATGAATCATTCTTTACTGATAATAAGTTTTTAGCTTTCCAAACCTTTGAAATTTTAGACAATGTAAGAATATGGGTCAAGCACTTTAGTGCTACAAAGAACAAGCAAACAGGAGTGGTGAGGAAGCAGTCTACTGTGGTGATTTATAGCGAGGCTTCTGGATTATGAATCCCACACACGACTAGCTGTGTGATCTTATGCCTTCCTGTCCACACCTCACGTATAACAACTCCAAAATTCAGACAACAATAGAACACACCTCCCACGTTGTGGTGAAGATTCAGTGAGGTAGTGCATGGGAAATGTTTAACACGGTATCTGGAACATTGTCATTGCTCAGAAATGTTAAAAAAAAGTTAGGGGTAATATTAAACCAGAAAAATGTGAAGACCAAGCACAATATTCTTGCTGAGACACCTTCTTAATCAAACAGTTACAATTATGGCACTAAGGGAGAAAGCTGAAATATGTGCCACCATTATGAATACAGGTAGTGAAAGAGAGAAGAAGAGTTAGAGACCCAAAATCAAGAAATGACCCTAATAGAAGGTACCAGATGGTTTTCAGTCAATGCTCTCCCATTCTGCTGGTCTCAATATGCTCATCATCTATGACCAACTAGCATTTGAGATAAAGTGTATTGGAAAATAATGGCTTTTCACCTCAAATTGCCTGGAAGTTTTTTTTGTTTGTTTGTTTTGTTTTTTATAAAGATTTATTTATTTATCCCCCCCTTGCTGCTTCTGCTTGCTGTGTCCATTCGCTGTGTGTCTTCTCCGTGTCTGCTTATCTTCCCCTCGCTGTGAGGTCCCGCTGCATCAGCCCCTTGTGCCGCACAGGCTGGCCTGCCCTCACAAGGAGGCCCTGGGAAGCGAACCCGGGGCCTGAACCCGGGGCCTCCCATATGGTAAACGGGGGCTCTATCGATTGAGCCACACCCACTTCCTGTTGTGAGTGCTTGCTGCATCAGCCCACTAGGCTGCGCGGGCCGGCCTGCCCTCACAAGGAGGCCCGGGGAAGTGAACCCGGGGCCTCCCATATGGTAAACGGGGGCTCTATCGACTGAGCCACTCCCGCTTCCCTGCCTGGAAGTCTTAGTACAGCATTGTTTTCAAACATCTTCACTTTTTAAATCTGAGCATAATTTAAGATAACTTAATCCAATCATCTAACTTTTCATCAGAAATTCAGGCAGCATATAATCCAACCTCCACACTGCTTGCCCCACCCCCTTCACATATCTCCATTCTTGATATTGGTTTCATACATTTGGGTAGAGTGATAAGAAGGCTTTTGTAGACAGTTACATTAAAGCCAAATAAAATCCTATTAGGAAACCTCAACTAATAAACGATCATTCATTAATCTAACTGTTGTGCCATTTAAAAATATGACCAGCATGAATAGTAGGGCAATGATACTTGTGCAATAACTCATTTCAATATTAGAGCCCTTACTTTTTACACTGTATACATTTTGACACTCTTCACTACTTATGACATTTTGGCACTAAACTATATTGTGGCCCAGACTTTATTAAATGGTAAGATAATTTCCAATTTAAAACAGATATAGCTATTCTTGGCAAACTTGCTTCCCTGTTTACAATGAATTTTAAATGAAGAAAAGTATGATGATGAAAAGGAAAAGGAGGACAGAAATTTCATAACTCTTGACCTTCTGTGTAACATTTTTGAACTAAGTCCTTTATTAGCACAAAGGTGTTTGCCCTATAGCAATGAATTTTAGAAAGAAGAAATCAAATAATGAAAAGGGATTTTGCTAATATAAATGCTTTTTCTTCTATTTTGTTTCTGCATTGCCTTTGCTTGGGGGTACTACATTATAAAGCATTGACCCAGAAACCAGAGGGGGTTTCATTTCTTTCTAATTATTTCATAATCTTGAATTGGCATTAAATGGAGGTTTTAACATACTAACTCCTTAAGCAAAGGTTGAAAAATGAATGGAGATTAAAGGCCACATTTAAGAGCACAGATTGTAAATTCTAACCCAATTTCATTTATTATATCACCTGCAAAGCCAATATGTTATGCAAAAAAATATAAAATAAAACAGCAGGACTCTTTTTTATAAAAGGTCAGAATCCTACCAGGATTGAGGTTTTCTGTTAAATCTTTATACTCATACATCAAGATGTGTGAGTTTATTTATGTGCCTAAAAGAATTTAATACTAAATACTGACTACTCTATCCATGGCAGCTGACCCCTAGTGCTTCAAACCGTAGAAAAGGGATGCTGAATGCCGGGCCAGTTGACGTATTCCGTTTTTGTCGTGGGCCACCTGCCAGGGCATATAACAGATCTGTAATGGGTTTCTTACCTTTTATTGTGTAGAAAGAGGATTGATAGATTAGGCCTGGGGCCAGTGAACCGTGGAACCCCAGGTTTGCGGGAAAGAGTTTATCACTCTTTGATGTTATTTCTGTCTCATGTCAGCCGAGAAGGATGAGCTAGATTATCCGAGAGTAAGCTGGATGCCAGAATCAGCATTCCACTCATTTATCCACCTTATACTTGAGGGCAAGGCCACTATATGGGTTTTGAAGGGGCTGATAAAGGCCTGATGGAGAAATTTTGTTTTACTGCCTTTTAATTTGCTTGCTGATATTAGAACTAATCATAAGACATTGAAGAGACCATTTCATTGTTTGTTGCTAGAGAAAATCAATCTGCTTTGCTGTAGAAGTAAAAGTATTTGAGCTGTAAGGTACAGTTATCATTTGTGAACATTTTCAGTTATCACTGGGAAAAGTTTAGTCCATATTTGGCATGGTTGGGTAAGTGTGGAGGAAAAGAGATGGACTAGTAAATAGACCAGAAACTAAAGTCATCTCAAGGGTATTTGGAGAAAACACCGTTTGTCCTGATACTTGCAATCTATAGGCAACCTGTGACTGATGACTATACCTTAAACACAGCCTAAAACTAAATTTCTGATGAAGGTGACCCATTCCCGCCTGTTTGTGATGTGAGTGACATCAACAGTTTTGAATCAGGCAGTAATTCTTAGACTTCTTTGACTTTTATAAAACAATGAAAATTCTGTGACTCTATCACAATTTAAATGACTGTCCTGAAGATTGCTTTTGCTGCTGCTATTACTGTTGTTACAAATCCTAGACCAATATAATTGGTCTCTTTGATGTCTCTTTGAAGCTGCTTTATTGTTTTATTTGTGTCAGTGATGTGTATCTTTCTGTTAGAATCATTGATGATGCTGGTGAAGGGAGAGGGAAAAATTAATTTTCAGCTGCTATGTAATTCTTCATTCATTGGCAACAAATAAGAAACAACCTAGGAAACAGGAAAATTAATAGAATAAAACACTTTATGGTCAAGGTTTTGTAGCGTTTGAGAGTGCATGATGACTATTTTTAAGTACCTAAATAATTAGGGAAGATGTTGAGATTAACATCTTCATTGGTTTATATCGAAACTGAATGCAATGTGATTAATCACTTCTACTTTGTGAGAAGATGCAATATTCTTAAACATACCCTTTTCCAATTTCTCACTTAGTTCCTATGTGGCTAATTCTGAATGGAGCCACGAATATTCTAATGGTTTCTGTAAGGACTGTCCCACTCTACCTCTCTACCCTCCACAACTCATCTCAGTACTGAAAAAATCACTGAACTTGCAGTTCAAAACTTGGTCCTAGGCCCAGGTTTACCACTCACTAGCTTGTAACTATAGGCCACTTATTTAAATCTCTTCATGCCTCAATTGCCTCATCCGTACAATAGCAATGCATTAGAAGCTTGTTTGCTCATATCCCAAGGTCCAGCAAAGATAATGACACGATACGCACCGTAGTACTTTGTTATGAGGAGTTAAATTGTGGTTACTCCTATAAGACAGGTACCATAAAATTCTAATACTGGTGATAATGAAAAGAGGGCCTAGATAAGAACATGTGGCGCAGTGCTTCTTAAACTTTAATATGCACACGTATCACTTTTGGATCTTGTTAAAAATGTACATTCTGATTTAATATGTCTTAGGTAGGATATAGAGGATAGCTGTCAAGAGGCTGGGCCTGAATTGACCACAAGTCCCATTCATTGCAATGTGTGGCCAGTGTATTCTGAGATACTGAAGAGGCCTGTTCCAAAAGCTTTTGTCTCTTGGTACATGTGAAGCACATCCATCCAACTCT
>JAQZBX010097703.1:0-11659 GCA_029593785.1 Cabassous unicinctus | reverse complement strand
TAGTTTGAAATTAATTCACTATATTAAAGGTCATAAATGAAAATTACATAGCTTACATCATATTCAATTGTGAAAACTGAAAGATCTGCCCGATCAGGGTCAAGATATAGATGCCCACTGTCACCAATATTTGCCAACATTGTAGTGGAATTTCAAGCCAGAGTAATTAAGCAAGTGGATGAAGTAAAAGGCATCCAAATTGGAAAGGAAGATAGAATACTGTCCCTGTTTGCAGATGGCATGAACTTATAGATAGAAATTTCTGAAAAATCCACAACAGAACAAGAATCTAATAAACTAATTCAGCAAAGTAGCAGAGTACAAGATCAACAAAAATTTGTGAGATTTCTATACACAAGTAATGAACAATTTTAAGAAGAAATCAAGGAAAAAATCCATATAATAGCAAATTAAAAAAATCAAATATCTATGATAAAATTTAGCCAGGAATATACAATCATGAAAGTACTCAAAGAAGACCTAATTAAATGGAAGACATTCCATGTTAAGATGTCAAATCTATCCAACGTAATTTATATATTCAAGACATTCCAAAACAAATTTCTAGCAGCCATCTTTTCAGAAATGAAAATGCCACTCAACCTATTTGTATGGATAATTAAAGGCACAATTATTAAAGAATAAAATCTTGAAAAACATGGTATTGGTGCATTAGTACTTCCCAATTTTAAACTTATTACATAGCCAAGGTATTCAAACCATTAAATACTTGCAGAAGGGTAGACATATATAACAATGGAATTCATTTGGGAATTCAAAAATAAACCCTATTTCTATGGCCAATTGATATATATATATATATATATATATATATATTCATTTAACACAAGATAACTACAATAACAATAAATTCACTTCAGTCAGTGGTTACAGTCCTACCTTATTTTACTTCATTTCTCAATCTTGAGGTATTTAGGATGATGTCCACTCTCTTCCAAGACAATTGAAATTTTTTTTGCCGAATATGCCACATTTATTTACACCTGAAATGTGTTTAACACAGGTGGGGTGGTGTAATACAAAACACCTGAGAGCAGCAAGATCTTCTGGAGAACTGAATGCTGATCTCAGTAGAGTTGGTGTTTCCAGTCCTGGGTACTACTGCCAAAAGTCCTGATACTTAGATTTGGGAGGCTCAGTCTCAACCACCAACATACCAGTACAGAAGCCTGCAGACTGAAATTGACAAATAGGTTAAGCAATGAGCCCACTGGGTTTATTCCAGTCATTTCATCAACTATACTATTGTTAGTTCTGCTTTATTGAATTGAACCAAAGGTACTCTTCTGTCACTTACATTACTAGTTCTCAGGGAACATTAGATTTTTTGTGCATTTTTTTTGCATGTGTATTATTTTACATTTTATACCTTGTATTTAGCAAACTGAATTTTAAAAAGGATGCCAAGTGCAGACAATGGAGCCTCTTCTACAAATGGTTTTGAAAATTGTCCCTACATTTCATTATATACAAAATTTAACTCAAATTGGATCAAGTACCCAGATTGAACTACTAAAAGTATATCTATTGGGGTTGGATAAGCAACCCCTAAAAACATGTTCTTAACTTAATCCCTTCCTGTGGGTATGAAACCATTTTAAATATGTTATTTTAGTTAAGTATGGCCAACAGAATCAATTTGAGCTTTAATCCAATTAATGGAGGTCTTTATAAGCAGAATGAATTTCAGATGCAGTGAAAAGGCACAGAAGAAGCTGGAAGACAATGGGACCTGGAGTAAAAAGGAGAATGACATTTTCTTGTTCATTGCTATGTGACAGAAATCCCAGGATCACTGGCAGCAGTCTTCAAGGAGAAATATTCACTTACTAACACCTCAATTTTGGAATTCTTCCATGCTCAAAATCATAAGCCAATAAATTCCTGTTGTTTAAGCCAACCCATTTTATGGTATTCAATTTAGCAGCCAGGAAACTAAGACAAATTCCTAGAAGGAAATTAAGGAAACTTCTTCAGCATCTTTCCTTAGGCAATGGCTTCTTAACATTTACATGAAAAGCACAAGAAAAGAAACTATATATAGATAAAAAGAATGTCATCAAAATTTAAATTTTTTTGTATCTAAGTAATTTATCATGAAACTAAATGTAAAGTTGCAAAAATGGAGAAAAACTTGGAAATCCTGTATCAAGTAATGGTTTATTATGCAGAGTATATAAAGAAACTCTGCAACTTGACAGCATAAAGACAAAGAGGCCAATTTAAAAACTGGGCAAGGAAATGGGTGTGGCTCAATGGATAGAGCTCCCGTTTACCATATGGGAGGCCCCGGGTTCGCTTCCCGGGGCCTCCTTGTGAGGGCAGGCCGGCTGGCCCGCGTGGCGCAGTAGGCTAATGCAGCAAGACCTCACAGCAGGAAGCGGGTGTGGCTCAATCGATAGAGCCCCCGTTTACCATGCGGGAGGCCCCGGGTTTGCTTCCCAGGGCCTCCTTGTGAGAGCAGGCCGGCCCGCGTGGCACGGTGGGCTGATGCAGTAGGACCTCACAGCAAGGGGGAGATAAGCAGACACAGAAGAAACACACAGCGAATGGACACAGTAAAACACAAGCAGCAAGGAGGGGATAAATAAATAAATAAATCTTAAAAAAAAAAAAAACTGGGCAAAATGTGAATAGATATTTTTCCAAAGAAATTACATAAATGTCCAATAAGACCATGAAAAGGTCATTGCTGTTAGGGAAATGCAAATACAAAGTACAATGCAATAGCATTTTATAACCACTAGAATATGTGCTAGTAAAAGCAGAAAATCACAGGTCTTGGAGATAATATAGCACAATGGGAATACTTGTTCATTGTTGGTGGGAATGTAGAATGGTGCTGCTGCTGTTGCTGCTGCTGTTGCTGCTGCTGCTGCTCCTGTGGGAAAGTGTTTGGTGGCTTTTCCGCTTTAAGAATACAAGTATTATATCACCTGGCATTCCCACTTCAAGGTATATACACTAAAAGATTGAAATCAGGGCCTCAAATACATATTTGGACAAGGATGTTCATAGTGGCATTATTCACAATCGCCAAAAGATGGAAGCAACCCAAGTGTCCATCATCATATGTGTTGATAAAATGTGATTTATTCATACAATGGAATATTATTTAATGCTAAAAAGTAATGAAGTTCTGATACATGCTACAGCATGCAATAACTTGAAGAAATCATGTTGCATGAAAAAAGCCATTTACAAAAGGACAGATATTTCATAATCCAATATGAAATAATTAGAATGAAAATTCATAGAGTCAGAAACTAGAACACAGATAACCTAAGCCCAGCCCGGTATAGTGAATAGGGTGTTAATGCATAAATGGTAGAGTTTCTGTTTGGAGTGATAGAAAATTTGGGTAATGGGTGGTGGTGATGGTAATGCAACATTGTGGGTAGTTACACAATTGAAATTGTATGTTGATGAGTGATTAAAATAGAAAATTTTCAGTTTCAAATATTTTACAGAATAAAATTAGGAAAAAAAAGAACCGTACAACACAAACAGTGAATCTTAAGGTATGCTATAGATGTCAGTTAACATTACATTCGTGATAATATTATTTCAACAATATTAGCAAAAGCACCACACTCATGCACAGTGTTAATAAGAAAAACTTTTTTTTTTTAGTTTATAATCTTCATGTAAATAGTTACTAAAAAGAATATTATGATAAATTTCATACTATTCAATAAATGGTTTTGTATTAAGTTAAAAAAATTATGTTAAAAATCACCATTCTGATGGTGAAATTCTCCTTACAGATAGTATGTAGAAAACAACAAGCAACTTACTTTTTTGTTGCATTATCATAGTGCTAAAACCATCAGAGTGCTGATGACACAAAGAAACCTAAATTAGCTAAAATATAGACAGAAAGAGCCCTTCCTAAGAGTAAACAATCCCAAAACTGCTAAAAATCCCCTGGGATTCACTTATTCATCCCTCCCTCCCTTGCCCCAATCTCTGAGCAAGTATTAATCTTTATATGGACATGCAAATATTCTCGCTGACCTGATTTTGTGATAATCAGGGTAGGCTAAACATTCGCTATATTAGAAACCATGCATGTGTCCCCAGACTTAGTTTTTCTCCCTAGGTCTGGTTTTTACAATGCTGGTGATAAACTAAGCCTGATTTATTATATGACCATCTTGTATGGGAAAAGACTGTAACTTTGGGTATCTTTGGTCAACCTTAAGAGATATAGCAGGGGGACAGATGTGGCTTGGGTGTTTGGCTGTCTGTCTCACATATGGGGGGATCTAGGTTCAATCCCCGGGACCTCCGGGTAAAAATTTGAAGAAAAAAGAAAATTATGGAAGGTGCATGCGCCAGCAGGCCCCATGTGTGGGTGTGCCGCCAGGCCCTGCGAGCAGGTGAGCTGCCAGGCCCTGTGTGCGGTATGCCACCAGGCTCCACGAGCTGGTGAGCCTTCAGGCCCTGTCTGCAGGTGCACCACCAGGCCCTGTGCACAGGTCCACCGCCAGGCCCCATGTGTGGGTGTGCCGCCAGGCCCTGTGCATGGGTGTACCATCAGGTCCCGTGAGCCACGCAGCAAGATGATGATGTAACAGGAGAGTGACACAAAGGAAAACCAAGATGAGATGAACTGAAAAACCAGGAACTAAGGTGGCACAGGCAATAGGATGCCTCTTTCCCACATCGGAGATTCTGAGGATTGAATCCCAGTGAAGATAGGAGGAGAAGGATAAGAAGAGTGGGCAAGAAATCGACAGAGAGTTGCCCAGTGAATGGACACAGAAACAGCAAAAACAGGGGGAGGGGAAAGGGATAAAATGGATAAAAGTAAATAAATAAATAAATAAATCCTTGAAAAAATGTATAGGGGAGGAAAATACAGACTTTGGTTACTGGCAATACTTTGATGATGCTCTTTCATGATTTGTTAACAAATGTTTCACAACAATGCAAGGTGTTTGGGGGAGGTGATGTGTTGGAGACCTGTATGATGATATGCATGTTTGTTTTGTAATTTCACAATGTTTACTGAGCACTTATAGTTTATGTATGTTCATGTATGAATGACATACTTCAATAAATTGTTTAAAAATATTTATATGGACATACCTTAGATATATTCTGGGTTTGGTTTCAGGCTATTTCAATAAATGAAGCATTGCAATAGAAAAGTGTAAAAAAATAATTTATAGAAAATTCTTTAAGGACAAGATCACATGTGAGTAACATGAAAGAAGTGAAACAGAGAGTCATACAAATATCTAGATGAAGTGAGGCTCAGACAAATGGAATAACAAAAACAACATTCAATAAAAAGATTTTACATCTTTTTATCTCAATGCAAATCATTATTTTATTTAATAAAAACTGCGTAAGAATGATATATTGGATATTGTGTTTTGTCTCAATCTATTAATGTTAGTCTTTTAAGAGGAATTTATTCTTCACTATAAGTATAAAATTATAACTTTCTCTAAGATATGAATTTTCTTTTTATTAATATTTCTAGTATCCTCCTTGAAATGTATTTTTCTTGTGCCTTCTTTATTTTATATAAAAATTTTATCATTTGCTCAATTTACTCAATTAACAACTACATTAACAATAATCTGCTCTGGCCAGTGGTTATGTCACGCCCCATCCTCCCATTTTTGTTAATCCTTCAATCTTAGGGGTTTGGGACAATGTCTACTCTGTTTCAGGCTGACATTGTCATAGATATTATGGGACAGAGGGATGGAAATATTTTGCTTGAAGTTAAAGATACTTCTTTTTTTAGGGTCAGACTGGCCAGTGCTCATCATTTTGTTAGTTATCCAGGGCAGCTCTGAAGAACTAGACAGGAGGAGTTGACTGCATATCCACTAGGTTCCAGGACTCAACTGGAATATGAACAATCCAAAACCTTTCAGTCTCTGAGAGTTATAATTAACATGTAAATTGAAAAGTATAGGTTCAGATAGAAGGAGTAGAAGAATCATAATTAGGGAATTTATAAATGAGTTATGTTATATGTTGTATTTTATAAATTATGTTATATTGGGAAAATAGATTTATATAGAGCTCACTGAAGAGGTGTTCATTTCATAAGGCCATGTGGCTTGCTTGGGATGTCCAGATAGTCCTAAAGCCCTCAGGAGCACTTTTGTTTGAGACTTTGTTATCTGTGGCAGTTTGTGAAGTCTGGCTGAGATTGGCAAAGGCGTAACTTGTGGAATGAAGTCCTATTCACTTTGAAAACTCTTAGCAATAAAAACTCAATTTTATTTAGTATTTCCCCCTTTTGTTCAAGTTCTTTCTGAAACACATTGCTGATTAACACATTTTAATAACTCCTTGGTGCTAACAAGTCTCATTCCTGGGAATCATATCCCACATTGTACGGAAGGTAGCGAGATTTTTATTTGTTGTCTTTAGCTATTTTATTGACAGGTGCCTATTGCCCTCCCACTGTCTTCAATATTTTGAAGGGCAACTGCCCATAAATGTCTTAACTTATTCTAAATTATGTTATCCAATTATTCACAAAATTCTTGACTTCATTTTTGAATGGACTTCTAATCTTTGTATATTAATGAGTGACTTTGAGTTTACCTGCTATGAAAGTATCACTCTCATTCAATTTTTCAAAGTTTCATTGAAAAATTTGGAATACTGAAATACTACATTAGTTAGAATTAGTTAAGAAAAATAATCATGTTGTTTTATTTATGTTAACATCAAAGTATATTAAAGGTAGCTAAATAAATAATAAACTCAAAGAATATGTATGGTTAACAGAAATATTGCCAAAGTTTCCAAGACTTAGACTTAGAAAAATAACCATCATTACTTGGAAGCCTGATATATCAAATGAGTTTTAAAATGAGTATATTTTATCAGCATATTCCCAAGGAAAATATACCTTGAAAATTAAAAAAATTAGGAGTTAACCATATGATATGAAAGAAAGAAAGAAAGAAAACACTGGTGAATGAGGCAGAAAGTGAGTTTGAAGAAGAGACAAAGAAATGTGAAATTCATTCTAGAAAGTCTGGTTCCAGGGGGTTTACAGGGAAGATGCAGGAAAGGGGCTAGAAAACAGAATGGTAGGTATACCAGTCACTAAAGGAAGGCATACTGAGAAAAATTGATACAGACATTTAAGCATCATTTTGTACAAATATAATGCATTGCTTATTCTTATGAAGGGCAAGTAAAGTGTGGAATATTTTTGTTCCTATAGACAAAAGAAAAGGAACACAATAATTTAAAAAGAAACATTAGATAATACTTTTTTAACAGTAAATGAAAAACTGCAAATCACTTGAATTTTTCCATATGAGAATACGTATTCAATGCAATTGCAAAAAATAACATATACTTATTAAAACAGGATAAATATAAATAACGTGTGAAAGCTATGATGCTTCATATAGTATTAAAAATTGAGCAACATATTTAGAATGAATGAATGAAAAATTCTGATATAAAAAGAAATGAATATACATATAAAGAGTTTAATAAGTTCAATTTTGGTGATGGAATATTTTCAGTGCAAGCAATTTTAATCATAATTATGATTTGAAGCAAAAAACTTATATAAACTAAATAATAGTTTCTAGTAAAATGATAATAATATATTTTCTTTAATTGTAACCAATGACCACTCTAACTCATGATGATAGTTTTATGTGGTGGGGTTGTTTGAAGCCATATGAACTACAGAAAATCATGTTCTTAAATCTAATCCATTCCTATGGGTATGAACCCATGATAAGTAGAACATTTTGATGAGATTTCTCCAGTTAAGGTGTAGCCCACCTCAATAAAAATGAGTATTAATTCAATTACTGCAGTCATTTATAAGTAGGATGGAATTCAGACATAGAGGAAAAAAGCCATGGAAGCAAGAAGGTGAAATTCAATGGAAACCAGAAGAGAACAGAGAGACTAGGAGAGGTTCCATGTGCCTTGCCATGTGACAATTTAAGGATAAAGATTGCCAGCAGCCAGCCCCAGAAAACCGGTCTTTGGGAAGAAAATATCACTTTGATCATACTTTGATTTGGACATTTTCTCCAGCATAAGCAAATAAATTCCCACTGTTTCACTGGACCCATTTCATGATACTTATTGAGTAGCATGGGAAATTAAAACAGCATGTCTGTCTAAATTTATGCATCTATAAGTGCATCCATATACATACTGAAATGTGATCAATATTAACTTGAATATTTTGTATGTGATATATTTCCTAGAGGAAGGGAAAAACATTACTATGAATAAGCAAACTCTGTTCTCAAGAGTTTACAGCCCTCTTGAATAAAGCTCACTATCACATACACATGCACACACACATACACACACACAAACACATATTTATTTTGAAAGGGCTTTATCAAATTTATTTTTAATTCATTTCAATGTATATTTTGAATGTGAAGATCCAATGCATTTCTTCAATTTTTATGCAATGATTCATTCACAGTAAAGAAAGTACTGAGAAAACACACTTTCTGATAATCAGGTAGTACCAACATATGTGAGAGTTCATTCATCAGGGTTTATATTACAAAAACAAGTATTCAATATTCACAGATAAACAGAAATTGAGAGTTTGTAACCAATAGACCAGCTTTGCAGGGAATATTAAAGGGAGTGATACAGCCTGAAAAGAAAAGAAAGGAGAGAGAGGCTTGGAAAAAAAGTCTAAAAATGAAGATTATATGAGTAAAAGTAACTAAAAGCACAAAAAGGAGTCATGAAAATAAGATATGACAGATAAAACCCAAAGATCAAAATGGTTGAATAAAGAACTGCCTTCACAGTAATAAAATTGAATGTTAATGGACTGGAATAAACCCCCCAAACAAATGACAAAGAATGACAGACTGGATAAGAACATATGAGCCATCTATATGCTGTCTACAACACATTCATCTTAGATCCTAAGATAAAAATATATTGAAAATGAGAGGCTGGTAAAAGATTTTCCATGAAGGCAGGAAAACAAAAAGCTGGAGCAGTTATACTTATATCAGAAGAAATACACTTTAAAAGCAAAGCTGTTATTAGACACAAGGAAGGACATTATATACTAATAAAATATGTAATTCACCAGGAAAGAATAACAATCATAAATGTATATGCACCTATACAGGATGCATCTAATTACATGAGGCAAACACAGACAAAACTAAAGGGAGAAATTAATGCCTCTACAACAGTAATTGGAGACTGCAATACAATTGCTGTCATCACTGGATAGAACATCTGGGGACAGGAGCAAATAAAATGCTTGAATAATAAGGTAAATGAACTAAGTGTGATAGATATATATAGAACATTGTACCCTGAAACATCAGGATATACATTCTTCTCAGTGCTCATGGATATTCCTCTAGGATATACCATATGTTGGGTCACAAGGCAGATCTCAATAAATTTAAAAAGATTGAAATTATACACAGCACTTTTTCTGATAATAATGAAATAAAGCTGGAAATCAAAAACAGGCAGATAAGCGAAAATTCACAAATATATGGAGATTAAAAAGCACACTCTTAATCAGTGGGTCAAAGAAGAAATTGTGAAAGAAATCAGTAAATATCTCAAGATGAATGAAAATGAGAATCCAAAATATCAGAACCTATAGATGTAGTGAAGGCAGTGATGAGAAGGATATTTATAGTCCTCAAAATGTTTACATTAAAAAAGAATAAAGTGTTAAAATCAATGACCCAAGAACACAGCTGCAGGAACTACAAAAAGAACAGCAAACTATTCCCAAAGCAAGCAGAAGGAATGACATAATAAAAATCAGAACAGAAATAAATGAAATTGAGAATTTAAAAAAATAGAGGTAATTAACAAAAACAAAAGTTAGTTCTTTGAGGCAATTAACAAAATTGACAAACCCTTAGGTAGACTGACAAAGAAAATAAGAGAAGATGCAAATAAATGAAATGAGAAATGAAAATGGGGACATTACTACTGACCCCACAGAAATAAACGTAATCATAAGAGCATACTATGAATAACTGTAAGTCAACAAAGTAGACAATGTAGGTAAAATGTAAAAATTCCTAGGAACATAAAAACAACCTATAATGACACTAGAAGAATTAGAAGATCTCAACAAATTACAATTAAATTAAATCACAATTAAAGGGATTGAAATAGTAATCAAAAAACTCTCCAAAATGAAAATCCAGGACCAAATGGCTTCACAGGTGAATTGTATCTGGCATCCAAAGACGATCTGATAAAAATCTTACTCAATATCTTCCAAAAAATACTGAACAGGAAGGAATGCTACCAAAATCTTTACTCATTCCATGAAGCTCATAGCTCTCTACCAAAGCCAGATAAAGATATTATGAAAAAAGAAAATTACAGACCAATTTCCCTAATGAATACAGATGGAAAAATCCTCAATTCAATACTCACTAATTGAATCCAACAACACATTAAAATAATTATTCATCATGATCAAGAGGGTTTTATTCCATATATGCAAGCATGGTTCAACACAAGAAAATCTATCAGCATAATACACCACATTAATATGTCCAAGAAGAAAAATCACATGATCATCTTGATTGATGAGAAGATATTTGACAAAATTCAGCATCCTTTCTTGATAAAAAATATTCCAAAATTTAAAAATTGTAGGAAACTTTATCAACATGACAAAAAGCTTAGATGTAAAACCCACAGCTAACATTGTACTCAGTGGTGAAAGACGTAAAGTTTTCCCCTGGAAATAAGGAACAAGACAAGGATGCCCACTGTCACCACTGTTGTTCAATATAGTGCTAGAGTAATCAGGCAAGAAAAAGACAAAAAGTTGTCCAAATTGCAAAGGAAGAAGTAAAACTTTTGCTATTCACAAATGATATGTTCTTATACCCTGAAAGTCCCAAATAATCTACAGCAAAGCTATGAGAGCTAATAAACGAGTTCATCCGAGTGGCTGCATACAAGATTGATATGCAAAATTTGGTAGCATTTCTATACAATAGTACGGAGCTTTCAGAGGAAGAAGTCACAGAAAAAAATTTCCATTTACAATAGTAATTAAATGAATCAAATATTTAAGAAAAAATTTAACCAAGGAAATAAAGCACTTGTATTCAGAAAACTACAATTCATTCCTAAAAGAAATTGTAAAAGACCGAAATAAATGGAAGAACATTCCATGTTCATGGATTGGTATAATAAATCTTGTTAAGATGTCAATTCTACTCAAATAGATATACAGATTCAGTGAAATCTCAATAAAAATTCTAACAGCTTTATTAAATAAGTGGAAAACACAATTATGAAATTTTTTTGGAAGCATTAAGGGTCCAAAATAGTCAGAAACATCTTAAAATGGCAGAATGAAGTTGGATAGACTCTCACTTCTGGAATTTAAATCATATTACCTGGCTACAGTGTTAAAAACAGCATGGTACTGGCATAAAGATAGACATATAAACCAATGGAAAAGAATTGATGATTCAAAAACAGACACTCAGGAAGAAGAAAGATGGCGTTGGCTTAGGAGGGCGACTGCAAGCAGCTCCCAGATCACAGCAGAGAGTGGACAGGGTGCGGCACGGGTGTCTGTGCTGTGGGTGTGTGGAGTAAGAAGCTTGGGACATCTATCTGGACAGATCCATGGTGT
>JAQZBX010097702.1:0-11634 GCA_029593785.1 Cabassous unicinctus | reverse complement strand
GAGTAATGGTTCATAAGCACTGCCAGGAATATCAAGAGACCATTAATGAGCCATCCTGCTTTACTAGTCATTGCCCCTCTACTTGGGGGATTCTTGCTGCTCCATTGGAGAATGTGACAGGGCTCCCCAGGATGGGAATTTGATATTCTTTCAATTATTGAGTGAATCTCTAACTACTGTGACAATGCCCCATGAATATCTGAACACATTGTTATGCCTTAAATGTATGCCCAGGTGAACTTTTTCCAATGAATCCCTCATCACTGACACACCACAGCAATGATCCTCCCTATCAGAGTTGTAAACCTTCTGTGATCCAAAACTTCTTCAAAAATGAAGCCAATAAAATAACCAAATACAATTCATAGGAAAATGAAATAATGATAGTTTCAAAACTAAGAAATAAAAAACAAAAATAAAAATAAAAATAAATGTGGGATAATAAAAATAATGAAAAATATTAAATTTCTTTGACATTTGGTTTCATTACTTTAAGATCTATTGGCCTGTATGTACAGTAATTTTTTTTTCCATTTATTCCACCAGGGTTTTACTTTTTTTCATTTTGTCTTCAAAGAATATTTAATTTACAGAAAATTCATGTACACAATACAGGGGACTCCCATATACCCAACATCCTTCCCCTTTACCCTCTTCCCCTATTAATAACATTTTATATGTGGATGGTACATTTGTTACAACTGATATACAAATAGTGAAACATAGCTACTAACCATAGTCAATGGTTTATATTATGGCTTACATTTTAGACTGTACACTTTTATAAATTTTGATGACATTTAACATGGCCTGTGTCCATTATTGCAAGATCAGGGAGAACACTTCCATTGCCCCCAAAATTCCCCCATCCCATCTGTTCTATTCCTCCTTCCCACTCCCCTTGGGACTCACAGCAACCACCAGACTGCACTCTTTGCAGGGCCAGATTCATAGTTACTTGCAACAACACTGAGGTCTTGACACACTGGTCTGTCTTTCCTTTCAGACACTACCAATGCTCTCAAAAGACTCCCACCCCTCTAGTTGAGAGCAAAGCAGGCCTCCACAGTATGGGAGTCCAACACTGTCTTGCTCATTATGTGGGTCTCCACCATCTGATCTAAGACACTATGATAAGATGAACACTCTCACAGTCTCTAGATTCCTATTGCAGGCATACCATGCCCTGAATGACCCACAAATCCAACACCCTAAACTAGTAATCCTACCTTGCCTTATTGACGAAAGAGCATTCCCAAATTTGTGGATTCAACCATGTACCCATCAATCCCGAGTGTTCACATAATCTTTCCCCCAACCTTTTCTCCAGTCCCATGGAGAGTCCAAACTACCCAAACCACCCTACCCACTGACAAACATTCACCTCCCAACCCAATAGTATCACTGCACCCCTGTCATAGCCCTCCACTGCACAACTACACAACTCCACTTTATCATAGATTTTGCCAACATGGATCTTGGCTCACAACCTTGTTCTTCCTTTCTATTTCCTGTAAACCTATCTTCCAGACTCTGGCTCTGTGAGTCTGCTCAATTTGCTTAAGTCATATCAGTGAGGTCATGTAATATTTGTCTTTAGGCATCTTGCTTGATTCACTCAACATAAGGTCCTCAAGATTCATCCATGTTATCCCATTTATTAATACTGTATTCCTTCTAACAGCTGAGTAATATTCCATTCTCTATATATATACCACAATTTGTTTATCCATTCATCTCTTGAAGGGCATTAGGGTTGAATACAACTTTTGGCAATAGTGAATAATGCCACTATGAAAATTGGTGTGAATATATCTGTTCATGTCATTGCTTTCAATTGTTCTGGGTATACACCCATTAGTGGAATTGCTGGGTCATATGGCAGTTCTATAGTTAATTTTCTGAGGAACCACCAAACAGTCCTCCACAATGGCTCCACCATTCTATATTCCCACCATCAGTGGATGAGTGTTTCCATTCCTCCATATCCTCTCCAACATATCCTCTGTTGTTTTTTAACAGCCACCAATCTAATGGTTGTAAGATGATATCTCATTGTAATTTTGATATACATTTCCCTACTGGCTAGTGATGTTGAGCATCTTTTCATGTTTTTTTTTTTTAGCCATTCGTATTTCTCCTTTGAAGAAGTGTTTATTTAAATCACTTGCCTGTTTTTTAAATGAGTTGTTTGTCTTTTTATTTTCAAGGTATAGAATATTTTACATGCCAGATATTAGGCTACTATCAGATATATGGTTACCAAACATTTTCTCTCATTGAGTAGGCTGCCTTTTAACTTTTTTGACAAACTCCTATGAGGTACAAAAGTTTTTAATTTTGAGGTGGTCCCATTCATCTATTTTGCTTTTGTTGCTCGTTCTCTGGGTGTGAAGTTCATGAAACTATTTCTTAATACAAGATCCTGTAGATGCTTCCCCACATTATCTTCCAAGGTCTTTATGGTCTTGGCTCTTATATTTAGATTTTTGATCCATCTTGAGTTAATTTTAGTATAATGTGTGAGATGGTGTTCCTCTATTGTTCTTTTGAATATGAATATCCAGTTCACCAAGCACCATCTGTTGAAGAGGCCTTTTCCTCACAGTTAAATAGGCTTGGTGCCATTGTTGAATATCAGATGACTATAGATGTGAGGATCTATATCAGAACTCTCATTTTGGTTCCATTGGTCAGTATGTCTATCCTTGTGTCAATACCATGCACTTTTGTCCACTGTAGCTCTGTGGTATGTTTTAAAGTCAGGTAGTGTGATTCCTCTGATTTCAGTTTTTTTCAACATGTCTTTGGCTATTCGGGATCACTTACCCTTTGAAATCAATTTCATAGTTAGATTTTCCAATTCAATGAAAGTGCTGTGGTGATATTTGTTGGGATTGCATGAAATTTGTAGATCTGTTTAGGTAAGATAGAAAACTTACTCGTGTTTAGACTTGCTATCCATGAACAGGGAATATTCTTCCATTTATTTGTCTTTTTTATTTACTTCAAAAGTTTTGTGTAGTTTTCTGCATATCATTCATTTACATCTTTAGTTAAATTTATTCCTAGGTATTTCTTTTAGTTGTTATCATAAATGAGATTTGTTTCTTCATTTCCTACTTAGATTGCACAATATTTGTGTACAGAAATACTACTGACTTTTGCAAATTGATTTTATAATGCGTGACTTTACTGAACTCAATTATAAGCTCTAGAAGCTTTGTTGTAAGTTTCTCAGAGCTCTCTAGGTATAGGATCATGTCATCTGCAAATAGTGAGATTTTTACTTCTTTTTTTCCAGTTGGGATGCCTTTTATACCTTTTTCTTGCCTAAGTGCTTAACCAAGTACTTCTAACACATGTTATATAGGAGTGCTGAAAGTTGGCATCCTTGTCATGTTCCTGATCTTAGAGGGAAAGCTTTTAAGATTTCACCCTTGACTATGATATCTGTGGGTTTTTCATATATACCCTTTATCATATTGAGGAATTTTCTTCAATTCCTTTCTTTTGAAGTGTTTATCAGGAAATAGTGCTGTGTTTTGTTGAATGCTTTTTCTACATCTATAGGGATCATTATGAGATTTTTTTCTTTTGATCTGTTTATGTGGTGTGTTACATTGATTTTCTTATGTTGAAACATCCTTGCATAACAAGGATGTGTTGTTTGATGTGTTGTTGAATACAATTAGCAAGTATTTTGTTGAGGATTTCCACATTTAGGTTCACTAGAGAAATTGTTCTATAGTTTTTGTTTTCTTGTGGTCTCTTTGTTTGGCTTTGGTATTAGAATGATATTGTCATTATAGAATGAGATAGGAAATGTGCCCTCCACTTCCATTTTTGGCAGAGTTTAAACAGGATTGGGGCTAGTTCTTTCTGTAATGTTTGGTAGAATTCACGTGTGAAGCCATCTGGTCCTGGGTTCTTCTTGGTTGGTAGGATTTGATGACTGATTCTGCTTCATTATTTGTGATTGGTCTGTTGCATTCATCTATTTCTTCTTTCATTAATGTTGGCTGCTTGTGTGTTTCTAAGAATTTGTCTATTTCTTCTAAATTATCTGTCTTGGCAAATAGTTTTTCAAAGTATCCTATTATGATACTCTATTTCTGTGGGGCCAGTCTCCTGTTTTCTTTTTTAGCCTAGTTAAGGATTTATCAATTTTATTAATCTCAAAGACCTAGCTTTTGTTTTGCTTATTTTTTCTAGTGCTTTCTTATTTTCAATTTCATTTAGCTCTGCTCTAATCTTTGTTATTTCCTTCTTTTTACTCCCTTTGGGGTTAGTTTGTTTTTCTTTTACTAATTCATCCAGTTGTGCTGTTAGGTCTTTGATTTTAGCTCTTTCTTCTTTTTAATATAGGCATTTATGGATATGAATTTTTCTCTCGGTACAGCTTTTGCTGTATCCCATAGATTTTGATATTTTGTGTTGTCATTTTCATTCATTTCAAGGTAGTTACTGATTTCTTTTGATATTTCCTCCTCGACCCACTATTTATCTAAAAGTGTGTTGTTTAAATTTCATATTTTTGTGTTTAGTCTGGTTCTGTGTCCTTTACTGATTTCCAGCTTCATTCCCTTGTGGTCAGAGAAATTACTTTGAATAATTTCAATCTTTCTGAATTCATTGGATGTTGTTATGTGGCCTAGCATGTGGTCTATCCTGGAGAATGATCCATATGAACTCGAGAAGAATGTGTATCCTGCTGTATTTGGATGTAATGTTCTGTGTATATCTATCAGGTCCAGATCCTCTAATGTATTATTTAAATTCTTTTTTTTTAATTGATTCTCTGTTGAGCTATTCTGTCCAATGAAGATAATGGTGTATTAATGTCCCCCACTATAATTGTAGAGGCATCTATTTCTTCTCTTAGTTTCTCCAGTGTGTGTCTCATGTATTTTGTGGTGTCCTGGTTAGGTGCATATATGTTTATGATTGTTCTTTTTTCTTCATATATTACCCTTTTTAATCTATTGTAATCTAAAGAACTATAAATTTATTTAATATCTAGTGTCTCTTATCATCACTTACAATAGTTTTGCATTTGAAATCTATTTTGTCTTATATTAGTATAGCTACCCTGAACTATTTTGGTTATTGCTTGCTTGTAAAATTTTTCTCCAAGCATTCACTTTCAGCCTCCTTGCATTCCTGGGACTATGGTGGGTTTCTTGTAAACAACATATAGATTGGTCATATTTACTTATACATTCTGCCATTCTGTGTCCCTTGACTGGTGTGTTTAATCCATTAACATTCAATGTTATAACTGTCAAGGAATTACTTGCATTAGCCATGTTTTCTTTGGGTTTATTTATGCCATATGCTGTTTTTGTTTCTCTTTTTATCTTTTTAGCTGTTCTTACTATCCTCTAACTCTTTCACTACTGTTTTTTGCTCTTTTTCTTTTCAACCTGCAGAACTCCCTTTAGTATTTCTTAAGGGGCAGGTTTCTTATTGACTTATTCTCTTAATTTATTTATCTGTGAATGTTTTGAACTCTTCCTTATTTTTGAGTGCCAGCTTTATGGTTAGAAATTCTTGGCAGGAAGATATTTTTTCTTTTAGTACCTTAGCAATGTCATACCATAGCCTTCCTGCCTCCATGGTTTCTGATGAAAATCAGCACTTAATCTTATTGAGCTTCCCTTTTACGTGATGAATCTCTTTTCCTTTCCTGCTTTCAGTATTCTCTCTTTGTCTTGAGCCTTGGACAATTTGACTTGTATATATCTTGGAGTATGCTTGTTAGGATTTTTGCTGTTTGGGGTGCATGGCCCTTCCTGTATATGTATATTCATCTCCCTCAATACAGTTGGGAAGTTTTCAGCCATTATTTTCTCCAATACTCCTTCCTTCCCCTTTCTTATCTTTTCTCTCTGTGGGAGGCCTATAATGCATATGTTTGTGTAGTTTGTCTTGTCATTCAAATCCCTAAGACCCTGCTGGGTTTTTCTATTTTTTTATCTTTCTCCTCTACTATCTGTTTATTTTCAGCTGTACTGTCTTCCACATTGCTGATTCTTTCCCCTCCCTATTAATCTGCTGTTATGTGCTTCCAGTGTATATTTGATTTCTTGGATTGTGCCAATCATCAGCATCATATCCGTTATCTTTCTTTTTATGTTTACAATTTCTTGCATATTTTCTTCCAGTGTCTCCTTAATATCCTTAACCTCTCTCTTCACTTCATTAAGTTGAATCATGATATTTGTTTGGGCATCTCTGATTAGTTGTTCCATCTTCTGCATCTTCTCCTGGTTTTTAGTTTGTTCATTGGACTGCACCATGTCTTCCTGTTTCTTAACATGGCTTGTAATTTTTTGTTGGTATCCAGGCATCTGTTTATTTTGATGGGTTTCTTCAGCTGATTAGCTTCTCTCTATAGTCTATGGTTTTATTTTGTTGTTTTTGAATGTGGTAAGGTTTCACATTAGCACTTTGTTCCTCTTACTCTATTTCCTTGCTGCTACCTATGATCCCTTGAAGAAAATAAATTAGGACCAGAGCAAGGGAAAGAGATATGAAGAGAAAAATAATAATAGTAATACTAATAGTAAAAGTTAAAAGTGGAAGCATACAACACCTAGAAAATTGAATAATTAACCCATGAAAGAAGTACAGAGGAAGAAGATTAGAAAAGTGGAATAGAAGCAATAAAACAAGAAACAGAGTACAGAAAATTATAGAATGAATTAAAAAGTTGGAATAATGATTAAGGGGGAAAAGAAAAAAGAAAAGAGAGACAGAAAAAATAAAAAGAAAGAAAACAGAGAAAAAAGGAGAAACAAATAAAAACAAGAAAAATTGAAGATCAAACAAAAAGAGGTGGAATGAAAGAACAACAGAAAACAGAAGATATAAAGATGAAGTTGAGAACAGAAGTAGCATAGGTAGAGACAATCAGTAAAGAAAAGAAAGAAAGTAAAAGAAAAACAAGGAAACAAAGGTAGAGGAAACACTACAAATAGAAACATGACAGAAGCAACTCATTTAAAAATAGGTGAAAGAGGAAAAAAGATTTCAAAAAAGAAAAACAGAAAATATACGGAAAAAGAGCCTTTTCTCTTAGATCCCTAAGGATCTTCTCAGTCTGCTGGTATTCATCAATCAATCACCCTTTGGCCTGCTGTCTGTATGTTTCAGCTGGATGCCTGCTAAGTGAGTGGATTACTTTTCTAAGAAGAGCCAGGAATCAAACCA
Organism: Cabassous unicinctus; assembly: GCA_029593785.1. NCBI lineage: Eukaryota > Metazoa > Chordata > Mammalia > Cingulata > Chlamyphoridae > Cabassous > Cabassous unicinctus. The sequence goes on along the minus strand of JAQZBX010097702.1, from coordinate 4,419 downwards.
TGGACATCATATATGCTAGGCAGGAATTCTTCCACTGAGCTAACCTGTCTCCTCAGTTTAGTTAGCCTTTCAGAAAGCTACCTTTTCCCTCAGGCAGGATAGATTCCCTGCAATCTGCCAGAGTCCTGCTGATCAGTCACCTGTCTTTCTCTGCCTGATTCTGATGTAATTCCTCTCTTTATTTAGTTATGTGGGTGTGACAGACTGCCCGAACTGGTCCCCCTCCTATATCTCTGTCAATTCAGGGTCTCTTCCAATATTCAAAGGGGATTCAGCTGGCGAAACTCACCACAAAGAAACACTCTCTACCCTCCCAGACCCGACTTCCTCCCATGGAATCTTCCCTTGCACTTTATTCAGAACAGGGAGCCAGCAGCTCCACCTAGGTTCTTTGTCCTTAGGGTGGAGTGTATGTGCCACTTCCAACTACAGGGGTGAGAAACACACTCTTTTTCTTTAGCTTCTTTACCCTCTTAGAAAACTTTCCTAGAAAACTCAGAACACCTTCCCATTCTATATATATATCCACAGGAGCTCACAGGGAAGAAGGTGTCTGCTCTCCTCTCAGTTAGATACAATTCACCAGGAGTTTTACCGTCACTTAATAGCTCAGGGATGGGGGAGGGGATCCCTTCCCAGGGGCCAAAAGATTAAACACACAGTTTTTGTTTTGGCTTCTTCATCTCTTTGTCCTTCACTCTCCTGGGAGTTGTGAAGCAGTGTTCTGGTCTGCTATACCTTAAAGCTGGTCACCAAGGCAGCTCTCAGCTCTTTCTCCACTGTTTTAGTGAGAGTTGAGCCTAATCTTCCTAACCCATCAGCCATGTTCCCACAATCCCTATAAAGAAATCTTGCACCTTGAAAATTAAAAGGCAAACAGTCCATTTAAAAAATGGGTGAGAGATCTGAATTGGCACATTTCCAAATAGGAAAAAGAAATGGCTAAAGAGCACATAAAAAGATGTGCAATGTCACTAGCCACTATGGAAATGCAAATCAAGACTCCACTGAGATATCTTCTTTCATATATTAGACAGCCTGCTTAAAAAAAAAAAAACACCAGAAAACTACAAGTGTTAGAGAGGATGTGTAGGAAGAGTAACACTCATCCACTGCTAGTGGAAATGTAGAATGGTGCAGCCACTGTGGTTACAGTTTGGTGATTCCTCAGGAAGGTAAGTATAAAATTGCCATTTGACCCAGCAATCTCCCTGCTAGGAATATAATCAGTCAGAAAAATTGAAAGCAGGAACATGAACAGATATGTGCACACTAATAATGTTCATTGCAGCATTATTTAAAATTATGAAAATTTGGAAATGACCCAATTGTCAATCAATGGATGAATGGATAAAAAAACATCATTTATACATAAAATGGAATATTTCTCAGCCATAAGAAGGATTGAAGTATTGTCACATGTGACAACATGGATGAATCTTGAAGACTGTAAGTGGAGTGAAGTAATGGACAAATATTGCATGTTCTCACTGATATGAACTAATAATATTGAGCAGACTTACAGAGCTTAGAGTCTGGATGATAGGCTACCAGGTGGTAGAATACAAGTAGAGTGGTGAGGCAATGCTCAATCTGGTTAGAATATATAAGGTGGCTGGGGAGTTCTGGCAATTGGCAGAGATGATGGTGGTGCAGTGATGTGAATGGAGTCAATGGTACTGGATGTGATTGGGAGCCATGTTGGGAGTGATCATTGGACTATCCATAGAGCTGGGAGAAGAGCTTGGGGTAGCAACAGGTGAGCTGTGAGGAGGTGGAGGTCTGTGGTTGAAAATACAATTGTGGGAGCGTACTTTGGGCAAGTAAGGCAGGGGAGGATAAATGGAGTAGTGTGTCAGTGGTTAGGGGACATGTGGAGAAGAGTGTATCTGGGTATGCATCTATGGAATATGAATGTGTCCATGTGGTCATAAGTGTTATCTCAGTGGGTGGACACCCACACAATTACCACCAAAATATTAAATTCCCATCCTGGGGATTCCTGCCACCTTCTCTAATAGAGAGGAAAGAATCCCTAGGGTACATAGGTAGTGCCTAATAAAAGAAAACAGACCTATATGCCAAACCCTCAATATTAATGCTTGTACTTACGAAACTTATTCTTCTAAAGTTGAAACATAGCTTAATATCTGTTGCCCAAGAGTTACTTCCCAAAAACCATCTTGTTACTGCAATGTGACCTCTCTCTAAGCCAAACTCATCAAATAAACCCACTACTTTTCCCTGGCATGGTACATGACACCTAGGGATGAACTTCTCTGGCAAGGAGGGGTTATTATCAAGCACCAACCAAAAATGCATTTGGAAAAATACCTTGACCCAAAGGGGGAAATTAAATACAAAGAGTTTTTACAGCTAAGAGATTTTAAAGTAATATTGTAGGTCATTCCAGAGGTTAAGCTTATGCACATCTCAGGAGGATCTCATTGACTGCCACAGTAAACAAAGCTTCAAGGAGTGGTGCTTCTTAGGGCTCTAGAGACATCTGAAAAATATAGGGAATACACACAATCCCATTAAATCAGCACCCCATCAGTGGGCCTTACATTGGAATATATGATAACCTATTTCTCCACTGTAGCAGAGTTAGGCTCATTTATAAATTACCTACACATGATTATTCTACTCATTAATTTGAATCCATAATTAGCACTCTACCCATCAAAGGCATGTGCCAGAAATTTAAATCTTTGGTCCATTCATATGCCAGTTGAGCCCTGATTCTCAGCAGAGTTGTACCCAACACATACTCTCCTGTATATCAGACTTGCCCAGGACAACTAACTAAATAATCATGATGGATAACCCCCACAAAAAGAAGTAAAGATTATCTACAACTGCAGGGAAAACAGTTCCTTCCACCTCTCCCATAAGATCTAAACTCCCTCTCAATCTGAAGCAGAGCAGGCATCACCATCCCAAAATCTTCAATACTGAGGAATGATCAAACATAATGGGGGAATGTAATCAAGGATGAAAGAAGACTTATTATAATTGTAGTAATGAAAAGACTTGCAACATTGAAATAATGATAGTGGTTATCAGAGGTTCTGTGGGGAGGGGGAGAGAAGAAATCATGGAACATAGGGCATTTTTAGGGCATTAGAATTGTTCTCTATGATTTTCCAGTGATGGATACAGGCCATTATACTTTTGTCAAAACCTGTAAAATTGTATGATGCAAAGTGTAAACCATAATGTAAACTCCAGAGCATGGTTAGTAACAATGCTTTAATGTTTGTCCATCAATTGTAAAATATGTTCCACACACATGTAAGATGTTATTAATAGAAGAAAATGTGAGAGGAGCAGTTGGTGGGGTATGTGGGAATCCCTATATTTTCTATGTGACTTTTCTGTAACCTAAATCTTCTTTGAACATAAAGTGAAAAAAAAAATTAAAAAAGGAAAACATCTAAATTTTTAACTGGCTTTAGAATAGATAAATGTCAAGTAGATAAAACATGTAAATGTAAATTTAAAACATTATATGCATAATTGTGAGAAAACATTTATACTTTTAAATATTAAAAAATTCATAAAGATTAAGAACATTTTAAATATAATATTCATATGTATATCAATTCAAACATTATTTCAAATGTTATTAAAATCATTTTTTCATTTTATGCATTTCAAAGTAGGTTGCAGATGTTCTGACAGTTCATCATTAAACACTAGAACATATCTGGGGAAGCGGGTGTGGCTCAGTGGATAGAGCCCCCATTTACCATAAGGGAGGCCCGGGTTGGCGTCCCAGCGCCTGCTTGTGAGGGCAGGCCGGCTCACGTGGCGCCGTGGGCTGATGTGGCAAGACCTCACAGCAAGGGGGAGATAAGCAGACACAGAGAAGACACACAGCGAATGGACACAGCAGCACAAGCAGCAAGGGGGAGATAAATAAAATAAAATAAATAAATCTCTTAAAAAAAACAAAAACATATCTGATGAGATTAGGATGTTTTTCCAACAAAATCACAATTTCATTTTCATAGCCAAGAAAGTCTACCATGATGTAACTATATTACAAGTGTTATAGGAACACAAAAGAAAACTATCACATATTATAAAATATTCCATTGCTGTCTGTATATTATTAAATATTATATATAATAATAAACATATAATGATATACTAATCCTTCATTTTTGTATATACTATAATTTGTCTATCCAACAAGCACTGTCATAATAAAGTCAAAGAATATGATTCTCTAAATACTAATATTCCACATGTTGCATAATATATATTAAATTAAAATATAAAGCAAAGTGCAAAAAATGTATTTAGCAGACTTTCTTTCAAGCAAGAAAGAAAGGGAAATAAATATATATATATAATAAGAAACCACAGATGCAATAAACAAAACCCAAGAGCTAAACCTGAATAGGAACAGTG
>JAQZBX010097701.1:0-11661 GCA_029593785.1 Cabassous unicinctus | reverse complement strand
AAGATCCCAGGTTCAATCCCCGGCACCTCCACAAAATAAAGAGAAATGGGTGAAATCCATGTGTAGCAGGAGCCCCGATGGATGTGCCCTCCACATCCCACATGGTCTCTGCGATGAGGGACCCCAGCCTTGCCCCTGATAACATCAAGGCTCCTCTCCTGCTTGGAGTGAATGTGTTCATGACCCATAAGTCAGCATACCTGAGAGTCTAGAGTCTAGAACACAGCCAGAAACACAGTAAGAGCACCCTTAGGTCAAGCCTAATATAAAATAACAAGAATAGTCATAGCATAAAGAAAATATATATATTTATGTCATCATGGAGACAAAACTGATTTGCACTTTCCTGTTGTCTCCTAAATGTAGTTTTCCATAAATTCTTTGCGAATCTCCGTTTCTCCCCCTACCTCTCTCTTTTTCCCTTACACACACTGCAGGCACAGACCTTAATTTTAACGGCTACTCAAGCAATTCCAGGGTGATTAGGAACCCATGTTGGATGCCCCTAAGATACATGATAGATCAGCTACTACTGAAAGCCAAGGAATTTTAGTGGCACCTCTCTTTGCAGAACTTTGCCTCTAGGACTAGAATTTGAACTTAGGTCATTGGAAACAGTGTGCTCTTTTGGCTTCTAGAAATGGCTGGTGGTGTCAGGATGCCTCACGTGACCCCTATCCATCCATCCCACAAACATCTCTTGTCACTGAATACCTATTGTGTGCCAGGCATTCGCACCCAGTATTGAAATTCACAATTAGAAGGGACACATTTTCACCTAGTATTAAAATGTTTCTTGCCAGACAATAGTAGGGATGGAGCATCTAAGATGGTTTTTACAGCTTAACTGTACTTCAGATAGAAATCTAATTGCTGATCAGTGCTCTTTTCACACCAGGTGATCAAAACAGCTTTTTTGAATCAAATGGTCAGATTATATCCATTTCTGGTTGGGAAACAAGGCAAAAATCTTATTAATTTAGAAATGATGATAACCCAGATACTATCTGAGTTGGCTCTCCCCCTTCCCTTTTTAGAAATGCTTATTTATTTTGTAGATAGTGTAAACAAATAGTGTATAAACAAGAAGATATAAGAGTATAAGTACAAGGAAACTATTGAAAACATTAGAGAACAAGTTATTTCCAATAGTTTCATAACATACTTTGGCTTACAAATAAAATACAAGAAATCACAAACCAACTGATTTAATCAGGTATCCCAAAGACTTTTAGGGTCACAACCCAGCTTTAATTACAGAAAGAACATCATGGAAGTAAGAATAGTACATTCCCATAAAAAATTTCTATGGTTCAAAGTATTCGGTAGTTAATCTGGCTGCCCCTTCACCACCACCACCATTTACTTTGAATTAATGAGGATAGATTCACTAATGAAAGCCAAGAATTTTCTTCATTCTGATGAGACAATAAAGTCGTGGGGAGTAGCTCTGTAAAATAATTTCCACAGCATATGCTGGGAAGCTGGAAGTGCTAAGGTGATGGTGTCTGATTTAAGGCTTATGATCAGAAGGGGTGAAATTAAGTTAAAACTGAGTTTTTATTTTTTATTTTAAAAAGCATAAAGAAGCAGCACTTTTTTCCATACTGAAAGAAGTATCAAAAAATATACTGTGAAATTAAAGCCCTGAAAATCTTTAAGGTATCTTTCATTTTCTTTGGACGAATGCCAGAATAAAAGCTTTGTATATGTAAGAATCAAAAACACATGCACACAAACCATAATACATTTGTTTATGAAGATTATACTTATAATATACACTCTATATGCATGATGCAGAGATGTACACCTTTTAAATGGCCTCAGTTGGTAAACCACCTAGATTTTCTACAAATCTGCATAAAATAGGTTTACTGGCTTCTGTGAGTGTCTTGAAAACGTCATCCATATACAAAGAGGCAATGCAATTCAGGCAAAAAGGCGCTCGGCTTGGAGTCTGCAGGCTCAGACCCCAGACTCAGCTCTCCACTAACATGACTAACCTCCCAGGAAAATAAAGGGGTGATTGGTTGGCCTCCAAGGACTCTCAGCATGGAAACTGTCCAACTCCCCGTAGAAAGCATTTGATTTGGCTATCAGAAGAGAGTTGTGGGAGAAAGTGTATGTTTCCAAAAATAGGCATACAAAGGACTTGGTTCAAAAATATATTTTTTGATTGAAGAGAGGAAAACATTGTTCTGTTGAAAGCTCATAAACCCACACACAGGCCTATGCAGCGTACATTTTGTAAGACCCAGCCGTGTTTTCCCCAGTTGAATAAAATGTGTGTTCTGCACAAGGCTGTTGGCTCTAGACAACACCTATTTCTAATTAATACAAGTCCCACTGAATCAGTGGGTGGAGGAAGAAAGACTAGAAATGAAGAGAGAAAATGAGACGTTCGCACGAATGCCTATCACATTGTGACTATCTATTCATCTGTACAATATTAATGATACCCAAAACGCAAACAGATGTTTCTCTCATTAAATTGTATATGCAAATACTACTGGTAAGAGCGGTAATGTTGTCTCGGGGTTGAGAGATCATTGAGGGTAATTAAAGGTTAATCCAGTTTTCAGTTAACAGACTTTACGACAAGAATGGCTGTAAAGAGAAATTGTCACTTAACCTTCAATTCATTACCAATGGCACATGGATTTTCTACTAAAACACCAAAAACATATATGTGGTAAATCGCTGTGCCCCAGCTCCGCAGCAGCCAGTCTCTGGCAAACATCAGCAAGGACTTATTGTGAGCTGAGCAAAGTTGAGTGCTGCCATGATATTTACTCAAAAAAATGTTTCAAACCAACCTAGCGTCATAAATCTCTAATTTTCAATAGGAAAACTCTGAAGTACTCACATGACTACTCCTCAGATATAATTAAAAGCATTGCTTTAGGTGCTGCATAGGAGATACTGGAAGCTACCTTGACTTGACCAAGATTGCAATATCTGACTGTTTCTTTCTACTGGGCAAATTGAAAATGGTAAATGGTTTGAAACATTTTTTGACAAAAAGGTTTAACTCACCAGCTGGGATATTTCCACATCCTGTTTTAAGGGGGGTGGGGGGAAATCAATAGTAGTAAAGGCCAAAAAAATTCCGAGTTGGCAGTTCTGTGAGAAGAAATGCAAGGTTGGTATAAACCATGTATTTGCAGGAAGAGCTGAAGAAAAGCAAAAGGAAAAGAGGTTTTCCTGCATCTGTGGAATAATGAAAGAGGATTTATTTCCTGATCAATAGTTACAAAGAGCTTACCTTTGGTTTAGAGGGAATTGGGGTTCTGAAAGGGTAATCTCTTCTCTCTCCTTTACTTCTCGAATCCTTGATTCTACAAGAAGCACACAGCTATTCACTCAGTGTAAAGACCCACGAAAAGCTAGGAAGTGGAATACCTGGAGTTGCCATGCTTTTGTAAATTGAAAGTATGCCTTTTGCTCTGAGTATTCAGAGATGCCAATCAAAATGAAATCAAAAGTTTCATGGGCAAACAGATCCTTAACATTTAATCCTCATTATACATTGAGGATTTTTAGTTAAACCCAAATTTAATTTTAGTTTTCATGCCACCAGAAAACCAAAGTGCCTTTTAAAGTTGCAATCCTACATCAAATCTAAATCAAAATCTTAGAAATAAAAGTGAAGGTCTTTTTTGCCCTTAATTTCTCAAAGGAAACAGTGCTGGTTTAAGATGCTAAGAATTGCCTTAAGAAAGAGTTTTTCTCAAGAAAATGAACTATGTTGAACTAGCCCAAAGCATCTCTTTCATAGGATTTTAACAATACCCACTTATTGGCAAACCTGAAATAGAAGATAGCCAGCACGGTCCCAAAGCGAGAGGATAAGCTGCCCCCCCACCCCGCCCCGCCTTTTTTTGTTTGGTCTGCATGATGCTAAAGAAGTTAACTCCTTCCCCGACCCCTACGTCATTTACTGGATGTTTTCCTTCTCACATTCTTTTTGCCATTTTCATTAAGTTGCTATTTGGTCTCCGACTAGGAGGTGGGTGTGCTAAGTTTCAGAGCAAGGAAGCCCATCAGACTGTCCATCGCCCCTGCCAGCACCAGGGCAGATCTGGCTGAATTCTCTTCTTTGATGACTAGCTTTCTCTTAGCAGGAAGGGAAGCAGCAAGGTATTTCCCAGGTCTGAGCTTAGAGTGAGAGAGAGGGTGAGGAATAGTTACGGCGCTACCTGAGTTCTTACTACATAATGCATGCATTTTCCCCTGGAGATACATAAAAAGACCTGATCGCCTGCCCTCTCCCTGTTAATTCTGCGTGACATTTGGCGTTCTCCAGCCCTGCTCTCAGGAGGCTCTGAAATAACACGGCCCTGTGCTTCTCCATTTGTTAAATAATTGGGAGGGAATGGGGATTGCTACGTATTAAGAAGATGCCCAGTTCCCCCAGCACCATGCAGCCCCCAGTCGTGTACTGCTCAAAATGGCACAGAGGAGGTGTCGAGGCTGAACTGCGGGAGCCAGGCCGGGGCCGGGGAAGTTCAGACAGCGCCAGACTATTTATTTTGCTAAATGCAACAGAATCATCTTCCAGCAGAGAAGAGAACCCCGTTTCTGCGTCACTCCCGGCCATGCTCCCCAGTGCCCTAAAATAACGAGGGGCTGTTTGTGGTTGATTTAGGCCATAGCAGTGACCTGAAACCTCCCTCTGACCATTGTCACTGACTGTCCCAGGTCAGCGGTGGCCCTGGCTCCTTAAGATATGACGAAGCTGGTTCGTCAGGAGTTCCACTGAGCAGGATCCTTGAAGCTGAGCAAGAATGCTAGAAGGACGGAAAGGAGGCGGGGATACCTCGGGCCAAGTGCCGCAAGAGACAGGACCAACTTAAATGGCCCCTTCTGCAAGACGGGAGGATACCACTACTGACCTCGTAAGACAGCTGAGATGATTTGATATAAATGCACATGAAGTGCTAAGCACCTGATTCGAAGTAAGCTAAAAGAATGGTGATAATTAAGATTAATAACATCTACCTGAAAAGGGGGTAGCCTGGGCCCCTGGAAACGAATCCATTTCAGATGTCTACAGATGTTCCTATTATTGGCTGCTGCTTTATTTTCACAGAATAGGGCAGAGCTGCTCACCTTGCGAGATTTTAGGGGAAGCCCCAAAACATCTACCTTACCAGCTTAGAACGGTGCCTAACTGGTGTTTATAGTGGCCCCCTTTGAGTCACTGAGTTGAATGAAGATATTGTCCTTTGACGCGGTGGAATCACTGGGCATCAACTTTAAGCCAGTATTTAGGTGGGCTTTAGGCAGTTTACAATAGAAACTCAGTGTTAGGCATGCCCAAAGCCAAACTGCCAAAATGGATGTTCCCCAGGGTAACACGGGAGCTCTGGGGTCCCTCATCCGAATGCCCCTTATGGGCTCTGAGTTGGCAAGCCTTGGGGTCCTCACCTGTAAAATGGCAATTTGGGCACCCATGCCAAAGGACTGCCGTCTGGAGAGGATAACAATATAGTCCAGGGTCAAGCAGCATTAGGAAGAGGGCGGGTTGTAGTGTCTGCTGCACACATTGTTTTGTCCTGGAGTCCTGCCCCAGCAATGGGACCACTGTGCCATGTGGACACCACTTTTCTTAACCCTAATGCTTTATTAATTTAACTCATAGGGGCTCTTAGCATGTCAAAGGTGTTTAAAAACACAAACCAACAATTAGTCTTTGGGGACCCAAGAATAAATGTGAGCGTAATGTATCACTTTTCCTAGCTCAACAAACACCATTTTGATGTGCTAATGGCCCCTAGTGAAGGCAGTAATTTTCAGTTCGATAAAGCAAGCCCTCAGTCCAAATAAACCTCTCCACACAGATGCAACCTGCCCTTCCCTCGGAGTCAGCCAGGAGTAAACATTAATACAATATAATTGATGCATGCATAATATAAAAAATAAACGGATAGCTGGGAAGTGAAATGTAGTATCAAAAAATATGTGTAATATAAGACGGAGAACTAAAGAGCATTGGTCCAGGAGCAGAAGAGCAGGTCTGAGACCAGCCTCGGAAGCTCTGTGAACTCAGACAACGTCAACACTATACCACAGCGCACGCATCAGCCACATTTGTTACTGTCTTCGCTGATTCCCAAGTTTCTCTGCTATAAAATGGGGGAAATGTTACGTGCCTGCTTACATCCCAAGATGGCGAGGACTGTGGTTTAATGTCGGCAATATTTACATTTTGAAGGCTTTTGATGTTGATAAATTCATCTTTAGGGTGAGTGGCTTACACAAATTGGTCCTGCCTCTAGGTATGTCAAGGTAAATAGGAGACCTCAAAGGAGAACAAAGAATTGGATAGCTGCAGATACGTGTGACGTGGGTCTGCTTTACACCATTTTAAGCCTAGTATTCTTTAAGCCATATATTCAAAATACACAGCTAATAAAAATTATAATCCACGATTTATTGAGCCCTATGTGTCAGACACTGTGCTAAGTGTTTTATATACAGGATCTCATGTGGGGGGGACTGAATCATGCCCCCCACAAAAAGCATGTTCAGGTCCCAGCCCCTGGTCCTATGGGTGTGAACCCATCTGTAAATAGGACCTGTGAAGATGTTATTAATTTAGGTGTGCCCACACTGAATGGAGGTGGGCCTTATTCCAATATGGCTGAAGTTCTTATAAGCAAAGGAAAGTGGACCCAGAAGGAGAAGCCACAGAGAGCAGCCAGAAGCCGGAAGTCAATGGAATCCAGAAGAGAAAGGAGAAGACGCTGCCGAGTGCATGGCCATGTGACAGAAAACCCAGACGCTGCCGAGTGCATGGCCATGTGACAGAAAACCCAAAAGACTGCTGCCAGCCAGAAGATAGCAACTCCAGGAAGGAAGCAAGCCTTCTAGCTTCTGAAACCATGAGCCAATAATTTCTGTTGTTAAGACAACCTATTGTATGGTATTTGTTTTAGCAGCTGGGAAATGCAAGCATCATGTAATCCTTATCAGATAAGTAGCATTACTATCTCCCTTTTATAGATGAGAAAGCTGAGGTTCAGAGAGGTTAAGTGACTTGTCCAAGGTCACAAAGTAATGAAGTGACTGGGCATCAAACTTTGTTTTGTCAGATTCCAGAGCTCTTGCTTTTACTCTTCATATTGAGTGTCTGGACACCCCAAGAGGACCAGGCCACAAAGAGCTGGTGTGTGTCCAGGCAGCCAATTATGGAGACCACAGAGAGCTCCAAGAAGGGTCACAAAGGGGAGCTATCAAACAGAAGCCTGTCCTACCTCACATTCTTGCAAGCTCCTATCCACTGGGACAGTCAGCTGAGAGCCCACCTGGGGCACGAATGCTCCAGGCAGAGTCGTGGTGAGTGCCAGGTCCCTGCCCCATATTTCTCCACTGACTGTTCTCTCACTGAACAAGGCACTGTTAAGAGCGGCCGTTTGATCATTTAAATGCCCTTGTCCCATTTCCAGTGGCCCTCTGAAGTCTATTCTTGGCTGAGCATATAACATCTTGGTCCTGAAAAAGTGTTCTGTCTTTGGTTAATTATCCTGCTAGCTTCCTCTTGCAGGTTGCCTAAACACACATGCTAAAACAACAACAACAACAACAACAAAAAACTGGACTAGAAAATTAGGCCTAATTATATGACTTGAAGAAATAAAGCCCCAATAGTTGTAGGACTCTTTAGACCTGCAAGTGGGGATTCAGTCAACATGTGTGCCCCAGGACTCTTGGGGTACAGAAGAAGAAATAATGTTTTGATCAGAAAGAAATTAACACTAAATGTTTAGCATGAAATGGAGATCTGCAAACATCTTTCTTTTTTATATGATGGCCCTGGATTCTTACAGACAAGAGAGAATGAGAGAGAGATGACGTCTTCAGCCATCATCTTGTGATGCTTTTGATTGGGGTTACAGTCAAGCTTCAAGTACTTTCATATGCCCAACTTTCATTCTCATTTTCATGAAATCTACAGGAAGTCAGGACAATCTGGTGTAAAGACGCTGGGATTTGGGTCCTGAATAAACCACTTAATTGCTCTGAGCTTTAGTTCCTTCATATGTATAGTGGGGTTATAATTAATGCCACCCAGAATTATTTTAGGGTTTAACTTGGAGAAGGAATGTCCAAGTTCGGTGTTTAAATCAAGGTCCACCCCGGGGAGTTTCTGAGCCCCCGCCCCACTTTGCCAGGTGCTCCTGGGGGTAGGAGTGGTGAGGGGGCAAAAGCAGAACTTGATGGGGGAGTTTTTTAATTGTCCAAAAATACATTCTTTTCAGTATTATTCCCCGGAAAAGGTGTTTTGTGTTTTTTTGTTTTTCTGAAGTGGGTGAAATTTGTCAACAAAATCTTTACTAAAAATGGAACTTTTGCAAATCTAATTGCAGAAGTTTGCAAAACAAAACTGAAAATGTCTTCCCTGCCTCCAGGCAAATCCGAGGGGATTAATTTGTCACTCTTCAAACACAACTCTACGGAGGGATACCTTGTTTGAGCCTCTAGACTCCCATCGATTAGTAGGGGAAGGAACATTGCATACACTTGCTAGGGGAGAAATGAGGAGAAATAAAGCTGCCACCCCCTCCAGTGGGAGAAACAACGTAGAGAGCGAGGAGACGGGCAGCAGAGCGCAGGCCGCCAGCGCCGCCATTTGCTACCCGCCCGCGCCGCCGACCTCTGCGGAGAGCCACGCGCAGGGATTTTGGAAGCGAGCTGTAGCCTGTTCAATGAAAGCGTTTCTTCTACGCCTAAGCCCCACTGACAAATGCTTCTGAGAGTAAACAAGGGACTTCGCCCATTTGTTCTTTTCTTGATTAGACAGGAAGTTAACGACAATGGAACCAAATCCCAAATCAGATACTAAAATCTGAGATTCTTGAAGCCAAACCTTGAACAGTTTGTGCTTTTGATAATTGCCTTTTGATTTTCCCTGCTCAGTCTTTAGCTGAAGGCATCTTTGTTATTAACGAACTCACCCTGAGCTAAGCGATGAATCTTCCACGGAATTGTATTTTTCAGTAAAGTTTTGATTTGCCCCTGTCGTTTCTGTTGGTCAATTACAGCAATGTTCCTTTAAAACATATAAACGTGTTCATAAATTTCATTTAATGGGGGGGGGGGGGAGAGTAACACACAATTAGCAGCATGTGTCTTACCGGCTGGAGAGAGAGGCTTTCTCTAAGTTGCACATAGGCCACCTTTGCAGTGTGGGCGGGTCCTTCCCTCACGGCCCAGGTGAGGTGCTCGAAGGCTGTGTGTGACCTGCGCAGTCCCGGGTCCCCCATCTTTTCCGGGGCCCCTGCCACACAGCCTGAGAAGCAGTCCCCGTGCCTGCTTGTTTAATTACATGTGTTTCTTCCCTGCTGGCTCTGCTCAGGCAGAAAATACTTCATCATTTACTTCAGTCATGAAAAGAAAGCAAAAAATCTGGAACATCAACACCGTTTTTTCTTTGCATTCAAAGGCCGGGCTCAGGGTGAGTTTGTGAATAATAAACCGAAGTTGGCAATCAAGCTAATAAGTATGAAGTTGCTGGGGAGAGAAGTCCTCCAGCAAGCTGGGAGCTGAGGGGGTGCCCAGGGCTTTTTGTTCCCTTGTTGGTAAATAACAGCCCTTTATTTACATACAGTTGTTTCGGTTTCAAAAGATATTCAAAGCCCCGGTAGTTTCCGCAGTTGCTTTACATGGGAAGGGATATATATCTGAATTTTTAAAGAGATTTAGCCCTAATTAAATCTATGCTGCCCAGAGAGTTGTAGGCATCTCGGGCCGAGGTTCCAGGGAGGAAGGAGGCGCACGTGATTAGCAGGCGAGCCGGCCCGGAAAGCATGGGCGCTTTCTGTCTGAAATCGGCATTACCCCCAGCGAGTATTCACCCGCAGCCCGGGGCTCAGAGAAATCCCAGGGCCAGGCGCCTTTTGGTTTAAGAAGGGAACTTTGAACTCTCCATTTCAAAAACGGAATTTCTCCTCCTTCTGGTTAGGCAAAGCATCAGATGCGGAATATCCCCATTCAAACTCTCCAGACTTAAACATTTTCAATGTTAAGCTTGTAGCAATGAAAACCTCTGGTAATGAGTTCCCTAACCCCCCCACCCCACCCCCAGAAGCCCTGCATCCAATTTGTACGATGTCGGGGCGAAATGGTTTACAAGTCTGAGAGTCTGACGGGAGGGGGCTGGGGGGCATCCAAAGGAATGGTCTAGAGAAGGCATGAAGTGCTATCATTGAAATCGTTATTTATGTGAAGAGAAAGGACTAAAACATTACCTCAGAATGCCAGATTACAACATCAGTCAGTTATAAAGTAAATCTATTCTAGTGGTGAAACATCAGAAACCCATAATCCTTTCTCAAAGCCCTTTTGTTATTTTAATGTCTCACAATTTATGCTTTTTTTTTTTTTTAAGAAGAAAAACACTTAGATTTGAGAGGTTTCTTTTGCTCCAGTAAAAGTAATTTCAGTGGTTAAAAAAGTTTTAATTTTCTGTCACCGGGGCCTTGCTGTGGTGGGCTGAGCATAGGCACAAGGCTAAGGTAATTTTCAGCCACAATAGAATTGAGCACAAAGTGACCACCAAGAGTGGCTTCAAGTTGCTATGGTAACAGTAGTCCTAAAAAGTCCTTAAGTTAAGAAGGGCATTTTTGGTTGCTAATTTGAAACTTTTGTCTTTCAAGTTTTTTAGGTTTTTAAGCCCATGAGCATGGATGAGTAAATTGCAATACTTACTGTATTGATGCCAGTCATATCACAGAGATCCTGGCTAATTATCTTCTAAACGGCTTTTTAAAGAATTTTCTAAGAAAGACAGAAAAGTCAAAGAAAATTGGACAAATGGGAAAAAATAAGTAAATCTGTTTCTCTGTAGCAGCTCTTTCACAGGCAGTGCTCCACGAGAAGAGGCCTGGATGGGGAAAGGCCTGGCTCGCTGCTGGAGATGGAAAGATGGAAAAATGTTTTCACTCCCCAGGAATGAAAACAACGTGCACGTTGACATGACACCGTGTGGACGAGGGTGCATGTATGTTTCAAGGGCTCTGTTTTTGAAGTAAATTAACTACAATTTGACCTTTCCTTGGTAATCCAGAATGGAGGTCAATCCATAGATCTTTATATTTCTTGAGTGCCAGCAATGTGCTCAGACCATGGGCCTCTACCAGGGAACAAACAAACTGCCCTGCCCTCGTGGTGCTTATATTCTAGTAAGGTCAGTCCAACAAAAGCCCTAATGATTGACAGCTAGATGATGATGATGATGGATGGATACAAATATAGAGGATAGATAGGTAGATAGAATGTCAGAAGATGATAAGTACTGTGGAAAAAAAGAGAGGAAGAGTTCCAAGGGTCAGGGTAGTATATAATATATAATCGAGTGGTCAGGGTGGGCCTCACCGAGCAAAGCCCTGAGGTCGTGACAGAGGCAGGCAGGTAGCGCTCTGGGCCAAGAGCATCCCAGGCAGAGGGAAGAGTGAGCCCACAGCCCTTGACTCAAGAGGTCATTATGAATATTGATTATTAAATCGTGTATTCTGAAAAACAACCTCAGGCTTCAGGACTGGGGTGGGCGGCAGGACCTAGCTAAATTTCATAACATCCTTTTCACTGAATTTATTTTTACACTTCCTTTCTATTTATGGCAAATGATGTTGGGTTTGTTTGTGTGTGTGTTTTTTA
>JAQZBX010097700.1:0-11663 GCA_029593785.1 Cabassous unicinctus | reverse complement strand
TTATCATTGGAAATGAAAAATGCTTTGAGTGAGATTGACCACTTGCTTCTCCATTGTAGCAAAGGGCTGTGATATTTGAGAGACTCACTAAGAAGAAATTCAGCTTCAGCAGCTACTGAGAGCACAGCTGTGCACCTGGCCTGCACTCCTGGGGAAGAGGGCTTGGCCCAGGTGTTTGCATGCATGGGCCAGGCTCTGGCAGGGGCCTGGCAGGGAAGAGATCCTAGGGCCACTGAGCACTGCAGTGAACAGTTCCCCTGGCTGTCAAAACTGCCCTGCCATGAAAAAAGGAATTTGCTACAGTTAGAACTGGGAATTTCTGCAGATGGACTTTCAAGTGCTTTCCTCGAGGAGCAGGGCTTGGAGTTGGAACTGTCTGACCTAAATTCCAATGTTTCTGCAATGCTGTACATGTGTCACAGAGAACTCCTGAATGATGAGACAAAATATGTTTTTTTCTGACCCTTTAAACTCCATGTTTTCAGAGCAAAAAATAGAACAGAAGAAAGTATTTTCAAGGGTAAAAAGTGTATCTGGTGATCTGCAGGTGACACTCAGATTACTGGCTCCATGAACTCTTGGATTAGCAAATTTGTTATGCCATAGTTAGGGCTCAGGCAGAACAATAAAAAAAGTGGAATTACATTTAAAGATTGTCTTAGATGATTTATTTCACATTATGTCTAGATGCAAACAGTGTGGCCATTAAACTTACTTTGGTTTATAGGACTCGAACAATTTGCGAGTGCAGTTAAACTCCTGACAGGCTGGGTTATTTGGAAGGTACTTTTTGAACCTGAAAATTTCAGAATTTGAACTTGAAAAATTCAGAATAGAAAAAATATTTCAGAAGCATCCTGACTTATACTATTTACATATCAGATTAAGACACTGTTTAACATAAAATTCTTCACATATATTCCTTCCCCATTCTAAAGGGCTCCAGTCCAGATAGCTTTTCATCCAGTGGAGGTGAAGATTTGTAAAACCAACCTCTCCCCTGCTGTAAGCCTTTCTCAGTTCATGGGGAAGCTCACTATTTCTGCATTTTATAAAATAATTTTGGTCTGTAGGAATATTAGTGATTACTTTGCTCATATCTCTTTCCTTCCAATTGAAATGAAATTTAAAAGGAGGACTGATAGTGAAAGCTGGAATATTAAACTCTAGAGTGATCCTTTCTCCAATTAGGAACACTCACAATGTTACCATAACATAAAAATGAGCTTGAAAATATTTGATGTAGCTCAGTTACAGAGGGGCAGCTCAAGTAATCCCATTACAGAAAGTTCCCACTTTCTAGGGATTGAGGTATCTTTTACACTAAGATTTTTTTTTTTTTTTTGCAGTAACTCCTCTTGATGATACCTTTGATTAAGGTCATTTAAGAGCCATATTTGTGTGTAAGTTTTTAAGGAATCCCAAAGTAAGACTTAAAAAACCATTTTTGGGATTATTGACTGCATATCTCAGTTTATACTGTGTGCTTAATTACTATACTGTGTGCTATTTTAATGTTTTGGGAAAATGAAAAATAAAATCTGTTCTTTAGATAATGAAAGTCTTATTTTAAAAAAAGTTGAGATTACTGACAGAAGGGCAGGTTATTGGACATATGCCAACTTCCAGATGATTTTTAAATTTCCTACCCTCCTTCTCTGCCAACTGTATCTTTGTCCTTGGTCGTTACAAATTCTCAAGTTTCTCTTGGATAAGGTTACTATACATTGTCTATTTCCGAATGCATTGTGATGGAAAAAAGTCATAGCCTTGGGTGTAAGAGGAAGGGAGTGTGAGAGAGTTCAGGGGATTCCCTGACCTTATCACCTCAGGGATATATAGAAATTATTCACTTGCCAATTCCAAAATGTGGGAAAAAAACAAAATGAGAGTGATAATTATTCTTCATGAATTGTTAAACACATGAAATATAATAATATATTCAAAATCTACATAGAGCATATCTAAATCCTAACATCTAGCAAATAGATATAAAGAACATTTCATAGTAAAAATGGCACTGAATATCTTCATTGAAGTTGCTTTTGCTTACCTGGATTGATTTCTTAGAAATACAATGTTAACTCACTCTTGCCTCTGATTAACTTATTATCCTTTGCAATCTAGTTCAAGTAAATTATTTGTGTGTGTGTGTGTGTGTGTGCATGTACTAGTTCAACTTCCCAGTAATTTTGTAACATATTTTCCATACTTTCAATACAGCCTATGTATCACATACATATAATCAGGTACCATTTTAAACCCTATCACCTCTAATTGATCTTTGAGTATCAATGTATATGGAGAAGAAATAGTGTTTGCTAAACATCTTGATACACATCATAGCTATTTCAGTGAATTTTTCTATAGCAATTTTAGTGAAAACCAAACATGAATTTAAACATACAAATATACCTGGTAAATGATGAATCATGTTTATCTACTGTAATATGAACATTTATTAATCACATTTATAAGGATTTTTCAAAATTCATGATCCTGCCTCTTTTTTCTCTGATTAAAATTCATTGGTTCACTTCTCAGGGAGATTTAGATTTATCCTTAACCATATGAATAATTCTGCTTCTAGATTCTTTGTATACATGCTTATTCCTCATGAAGCACATATATGGGTCATCCCTCTGAGGAGACCGGGATGAATGGTGATTTCATAATCCAGTGAGACCAATTTTCCCTCAATTCTGATTTGTAAGGATATATTGGCTATACCTTTGAGATTTAGATAAATCCTGACTTAAATTTGCAATCATGCTTACTATATATAAAATTAGTACAGATTTTTTTGTTAAACAAGAGTTGCATTTTAAAATGTTTCAGAGGTTACTGGTGATTCAATATATTTTGGTTTTATTACATAATTTATTTTCATAAAAATATAAATAATGTTGTGAAACACCCCAAAACTGTAATTTCTAAGTGTTTAAAATAATGTTCTGGCATGAAGGACATTCATATACAGTTTAAAATAGTAAACAGCAACAATGGCAAACAAAAATTATCCAGTAGCTTCTAAGTTAAATAAAAATGGAATACTTTTTAGAATGGATTTTAAAAAGAAAACAAGTCAAAAAGACTGTGACACAGCATGGGACTTGTATGACCAGCACTTCTAAGGGATCCTTGCACATAATTTATGACAATAATGAAAGGTATCCCTCAAATTTTAAGTTACTTTGCCCTAAGACAATTCTGCAGGATGTAGCCCACTTGTCATTTTCTCAAAATTCCTACTCATAGATGTCAATCAGGAGAGTATCAGAATGCAGGTGATGTCAAGAAACTCCCAGGAAAGTCTTGGAAATGAAGATTCAAAAATAGAAGTTTGCATACATGTCCAATGTTTATCAACACAGTTACATAAGTTGATGGGACTGTTTGGTGAGTAGACAAAAGAAATTAAATTTATGAAAGCAGAAGTCCCCTTGATGTATATGACATTTTTGGCTTCACCACAATCAGGAACACTCAGAATATACTTAAAATATGCATGGTGGAAACAGCATTTGATAGGTCCCTTAGTTGTCAGGCAGGTGAGAGACCTGGGCTACACTGGCTTGAACAGCAGCCCCAATAGAGGTGGCTGCAGAAGCAGAAGCAGATCTGTCTGCAAGTTGTCTGGTGCACGGAGGGCAATGCAAGCCACAGCACCATCACTGGGCTCCATGACACAGTGGGGCGAAGGGAGGTGGTGGGCAGCCACTTGTGTGTGTGTACTTGCAGCTACAGGCACCTCTTGCCTCCAAGATTAAAGCTTTTGGGAAAAAAGAAAGAAAGCAGCTTTGGGTAACAAATGACCCATCTCATGCAACAGGCACTGGCCAGTACAATAGGGGTGTTTTTCTGGCCTGTTCTCAATGTGAAAGTGTTGTGTCTCCCTTTCAAGGCAGCCTTGGCTTCACCCAAGCCCAGAATGGCCTGTCTTTTGCCACCCTGGGAGTCCTGATTGGAAAAGACCTGCTCTGCTGGGCTTTCCACTCCCTCTCCTCCCACCCCCACACAAACGGAAGCCCTACTGGGGTCTGAAGGTGTCCTCTGTGCCTGGCACAGTTGCTGTCTATCTGCCCCTCCCTGTGAGCCATGGTATGGAATGAAGAGACCCTCAGGCTTCTTACCTGTTTATATTACCCTTCCTCTCAGATCTTTCTCTCCCCAGGAGGGATCAATAGCTCTGCACTAAGGTTAGACTCAATGGATAAATGGAGGGGAAAATTGCATTGTTAGATCTTTTATATACCAGTGTACAGGGGACTGTGATCTCCCATCTTCTCTGATGTTGAGTGTGAGGCCATCTCCACCTCTAGGACCCTTGCCCAAGCCTTTCTTTGTGTGGGTCCTTTTGGGATGTTATAACATTTGTGAGATGGCCCACATTACTGCATGTATTCTTGGTATTGATATATTGTCTATGTGCACCCCTGTTAACCTTCACCCCCAAATCAAGGCAGGAACTCTTGCAAATAAGGACACTTTTTGACATATGATAGACTAAACTTCACTGATTCATGGGTCTGCCTAATAGCCTCACAATTTTGTTCAGATAACTGGAAAGCACAGTAAAACAAGCTATCCTGAGGGGATGAGCAATTGGCATAAATTCAGGTCTGCTCCTAGTAGCTTTATTTTACCCATATGATTGCTTAGTAAAAAGGGCTAACCTTTGACAAGGGGGAACATAACCAACAAATAAACCTTGTTTCTAAGCTACATCAGGCTTACTGGCCTCCACCACAGATAAAATAGATGTAGGACCAATTAACCACTGGAGCCACAAAAGGACAGTGAGGGGGAATTTAGACACCATCCTAGAGTGCACCTGCTTACATGTATTGCCACTACCATCAGAAGATTCTGGTAGAGCCTAAAAAAGAGCCCACAAGTCAGATTTGGGACAAGAATAAAAACATTGCCCAGCAGTGGATTCCTGAGCCAGCAGTCTGGGAAGTTCTGATCATATCCTTACTCTCATTCTATCCAGGGGGTTTTGCTGGGTTCTGACTGCAGTTTACAATTTCTGCAGATTTGGTCAAGCCATTGTTGTGCATACTCTTGAACCAGTCCCTACAACCCAGGCCCTACAAGACCACATTTGTGTCCTCTTTTGGTTTTCTCAACTTATTGCATCTGATAACAGCTCTAGATATGTGATCCAAGCTACCCATTAGGGTCCCTATCATGTGTCATCCAATAGACTCTCCATACTCAAAGCCACAATCATTACTGAGCATTTTCATAAACAAATAAAGGACAGGCTTAAGGTGCTGAGGGGTGGGGAAAATATAACCCAAATTCTGGGTTACAATCTCAATTGAGCAGACCATGGTATCCGTGCATCAGCTCCCTTAAAAAGGCACTTTCCACCTACATAGGTTTAATCAGAAGGCTGTCCATCTCATTAAATTGTATAGCTTTCTTTGATTTATTGGCAACTTGGTCTACTTCGTCTATGGAGGTCCTTCAAGGGCCTCCAGCCCCTGTAACACCTCACCCAAGACTCAAATATGGGAGATTAAGAGAAATATTAAATTGCAATATGTAGGAAGTTACATAAATGCATTGTAAAATATTATTAATAATTCAGTATTTGCATTGAACTATTCTTAAACTTGATTTTTCTTTCTCATTTAGTTATAAAAAATGATTTCCTATAAATTATTTGTGTTCTTTTTATACATATGCCTTCCAGATAAATCTGTGGAAATTGCTTGCCTCAGGCAATCCTTCTAAACCAAGGACTACACTAAATCATTGGGACTGGACTGGGGACCCCAAGGCAGAAGTTCCCACAGTGGGAGGTCCTATTAGAAGCCTTGTTAATTTAAATTAGTTTATATCCTGCTTTGGTTTCCCTAACATTGAAACATCTATACTTCCAGGGGGACTTCATGTGCCATCTCAGATTTGACTCACTTGTGTGCTCTGACTACCCTGACACTATCTGAGCATTGGAAGGCATTAAGGTCAGCTTCAACATTATGGCCAGAATAGTTCTGTACCTATATTAATCGCTTGTCCCATATTACAAAAGGCTCATGCAAAAACTTAAGGAAATAGCTCCCGGCACTCTAAAACAGACCCAATATGTAATAAGACAATGTTTGAAGGCCTTGGCTGTGTTCAGTCTTTCTTACAGGCCTGATCAACATGCATGGAATGATTTTGTTCACAGAATTGGTTCCAACATCCTTAGAGTAATAACCTGTTTTTTTCACACAGCCCCAAAAGTACATCCCATACAGGTCCATGTTGGAGTACCCTATATTTCTCAGTTGAGTTATACAAAATTTAAGAATGTAAATGAGGAGTCCAGGTCCTGATTAAAGACCTTTGTATCAGGATGACATCATCAACATGATGACAAAAGACACCCTCCCTGGAAAAGTGTTCCCTTAGAATCAACTAATAAAAAATTAAATATTATCTATTTAAAACTCAGGACTATGACAGAGATAAAGAATGTTAAAGGAATCCACAAAAGCTGAATGGAAAAAAAAATTAAAGTAAACACCAAATTCATGTAAGAAATTTATGACATAGAGCTGCCACCCTGCAACCCTGCCCTTCACTTGGTCCTACATAACTTAACAGTCACATAGAGGGCTTGGGTCCATCATGCCATGGATGCAGACCATAGAGACACTCGCTGCAGTAAGTTAGAACCCCACAAAGTTTGTATAGACCCAAGGTGGAACACAAACATCTAATGAGTGCCACATGCAAAAGTACCCCAGGGAAAAAAGAGATCTTGGCAGAATCATTGGCAAGAGGACACCCACTCAATCAAGTCTTTGCTGAACCACCAAAATGCAATATGGACCTTTCTGGATTGACCCCAGCAGGCTCCCTGTAATAGGATACACTAACAGGGAAGAAACAGAGCAGAAATGCCTAATAGAAAAATAAAAGACAGTGGGATTAGGGTGTAAAATGAAGCTGCTACAACACAGGATGGCTCTCAGAACAAAAAAATAAAGAAAGAAAGAAAGAAAAAGTGGCACTGAGTGAGGGACGGAATTTAAACATATCATAGGAGTTGGGGAGAAAATTCTACAAACCAACATATAGAACACATCAAATTTCCAGGAGAAGGGAGAGAGGAAAGGAAGCTTTTTCCTGTAGGTGAAATAATTACTCACAAAAGGCCAATCTTAAAAATTTACCACATATCCAGGGCCAGAATCAGGTGCAGAAGAGTTGAGAAAATCTGAACAGTTAAACATGGACTACTCTAAAAGTCCAGAATAAATTGGACAAAGTTTCAAAGTAGAGCCTTTACATATGTATCTGGTTATTTTGATACATTTTCTATGAAGGTAAGTTTCTCCCTCTTGTGTTGGGTTTTATTATTGAATGGCTTTGTGTAAACAAATGCAAAAAAAAAAATGAAGGTCTGATCACTGAAAAAAATTTGAAAATGCAGATTGCAAAAAGTAATTAAAACATATTAATCTAAAAAAAAATTAGATACCCAAACATCAACAAAAACATACAAGCCATAGTAAGACACAGGGAGATTTGGCTAAGTCAAGAGAAGAAATTAAAACTTCAGAGGAGACTCTGATTAAGAACAACTAATCAAAGTTCAAACAAATCTCAAAAATATGGGTAGAAATAAACTAACAGTGTATATAATGCTAATAGACATGTTGGGTAACAAAACAAATCTCAATAGAATTTACCCAAAGCGTCTGTGACCATGATGGAATGAAGTTGGGAATCAATAACAAGCAGAGACTGGAAAATCAGCTAAGATATGGAAGTTGAATAACACACATTTAAACAATTAATAGGTCAAAGAAGACATTAAAAGGGAAAATCAGCAAACATGTTAAGATGAAATAAAACAAAACAAGATATCAAAACTTCTGAGAAGTAGTGAAGGCAGTTCTAGGAAGGAAATATGTGGCCATGAATGCTTCTATTAAAAAAGAAGAAAGAATTAAAATGAAAGACCTAAATGCATACCTGGGAAAATGAGAAAAGGAATAGCAAATTAAATGCAAAGAAAGCAGAAGGAAAGAAATAACAAAGATTAGAGCAGAAGTAAATGAAACAGAACAAAAATATAGAGAGCAAACAAAAGTTAGTTCTTGGAAAAGTTCAATAAAATTGACATCCCCTTTGCTAGACTGATAAAGAAAAAAATAAAAAAGGTGCAATAAATACAGTCATAAATGAGGGGGGGCATTACTATTTAACCCACAGAAATATAAATGATCTTAATAGGCTACAATGAACAACTGTATGTCCAAAAATTAGACAATCTAGATGAAATGTACAAATTTCTATAAACATATGAACAACCTACACTAACTCTAGAAGAAATAGAATATCTCAATAAGCATATTATAAGTAAAGAAATTGATTCAGTCTTCAAAAACCTCCCAAAAAGAAAAGTCCACGACCAAATGGCTTCACAAGTTAATTCTAGCACACATTCCCAAAAGAATTAATACCTATCCTGATCAAACTCTTCCAAAAATTTGAAGAGGAAGGAAACACTAACTGATTCCATGAGGCCAACATATCCCTAAAATCAAAGCCAAATAAAGATGATATAAAAAAGGAAATTACAGATTAATAAATGTTAAAATGAGTATATATATATATATGTATATATCATAGTAAAAAATTATTTGACAATTTAAAGTATCAATGAAGTTAAATAAAGAGAACTCTCACACTTTGTAAATATGAGTATTAATCACTAAAATCAGTTTAGAAAATAATGTGGCAATGTATAAGTGTACTTCGGCTATGTTACATTTGAGTGTAACCTCAATTCTTGTAAATATTTAGTTCTGGGTGATGATTAACATGTTAGCTACAGATCTTCATTCTGAAGCTAAAGCTGATTTTACAGTCTCTACCCAAGTATCAAAGAGAAAACAGGGATTTTTTTTTTTTAAGATCACCAAGTTCTTGCATCCACATTCTTCCCTTCCCTTGTATTTTCTTTGGCCAAAGCTTGCTAAATGGTTAATCTTTACATTTATATTTCTATAGGCACTGGAACACAATACTCTTATACGGATTAGCACTAAAATGTTAAGAATAACACATGAAGCATAATCTATTAAAATTAAAGATTTGCTTAGCCAACACACAATGGGCATGCTTTTAAGCAAGAGACCCATTTTTCTTATTCTGGCCTCTGAGAACCAAATTCAAGGTTTGGTGGTTTGAAGTTGTATGTGTCCCAGAAAAAACATGTTCTTAAACTGAATCCATTCCAGTGCATGCAGACCCATTGTAAGTAGGATCTTTTTTTAATGTAATAAATAAAATTTATTGACTCATGTAAAATAAATCTGAGAAAAAGCCTTCAGGTATAATTTTTTATTTTTTTTAAATTTTATTCTATTCCTATTCTATTCTATTCTTATTCTATTCTCTTCTATTCTACTCTATTCTTTTCTATTTTGAAATAATTGTTATATTACTTGAATTTTACATAAAAAATAAGGGGATTCTCATATACTTCACCACCTCTTCCTCCTTCACATTTCCACATTAACAACATCTTTCATCTGTATGGTAAATTTGTTACAATTGATGAATACATATTGAATGGTTGCTACTAACCATGATCTTTAGTTTGCATTATCGTTTACACTTTGAACCATACAACGTTATAGGTAATGGCAAAATTTATAAAGACCTCTATCCATCAATGCAATGCCATACAGGACAATTCCATTGTCCCACAAATGCCACATGCTACACTTATTCTTCCCTCTTCCTCCTCTCAGAACCTCTGGTGGCCACTGTCTTTATATCAATGTTACAAGTACTTCAATTGCTAGAATAATAATTATAAGTCTATTTTAGTCCATAGTTACATTCCCCCTTTAAGTTTGTTCATTCCTTGATCTTGAGGATTTTGGGATGGTGATGCTTACTCTGATTCTGACTGACAGGGGGCTTAGATCCATGGAGCATATGGATGGAACTGTCTTGCTTGCAACTGTAGATACTCTCTGTATTTGGGATGAGTGATGCCCATCATCATAGTTCTCTTGGGTGAGTCCAATGAACTGGAGTGTAGGTGTTGTAACTTTACTGAGATTTATTGTTCAATGGGCATATGAACAGACCAAAAAATTAAGGATTTGTGACATATATTTAATGATAATGGTGCTAAATATATGATCAAATAAAAGAGGCAGAAGAGCCATGTGTAGGAAAATTTTAAATGAGTCTAACTCTGTTACACTGGGGAGCCCATATTCCAAAGTGAGACCCACTGACAGGGTGCCAAATTCCTTAGATTGTCTGATCTGCCTATAGTGTCTAGATATCTCTAGAGCCTTCAGAAGAAACCCTGCTTCAGTCACTGTTTACTGTGGTAGTCAATGAGATCCTGCTGCGATGTACATAAATGTAACCTCTGGAATGAACTCCCAAATCACTTTGAAATCTCTTAACCAGAAAAACTCATTTGTATTTAATATTTCCCCCTTTTGGTCAAGGTCTTTTTCCAAATGCTTCACTAATTCACACTTGATAATAATCTCTCATTGCCAGGGAGGCTTATCCCTGGGAGTCATGTCCCATACTGGTGTGGGGGGGAATATAGTCAGTTTATATGCTGAGTTTGGCTGAGAGAGGCCGTATTTGAGTAACAATGAGGCTTTCAGGAGATAACTTTTAGGCAATATATGCTAGGCTAAGTTTCAATTTCACCAGAATAAGGGTCATAAATTCAATCATCAATATCAAGGACATAATGGCATAATGGTCTGTCCTCCTTTGTAAGGCACTGTCCATATACTTGGGGGATTCTTGCTGCTCTATTAGAGAATGTAGCAGGACTGTCCAGTATGGGAATTCAATATTCCTTCAGTTATTGTGTGGGTCTCCACCCACTGAGACAACATCCCATGACCACTTGGATATATTCATATTCCATAGTGGCATGCCACAAGGCACCTCTTCCCTTCACCAATACCCCACACCAGTGATCCGCCCCTGCCATAATTGTGACCCTTCTGTGATCCAAAATGACCCCAACGACAATGCCAAAAAATAAATAAATAAAAATAATAAGAAAATAAAATAATAATAATTTAAAAATAGCAAATAAAATACAAAGTTGAAAAGTAAAAAACGTTTTCATTTTGTCTTTCATCATCAAAAGGTCTGTTACCTTTTATGTTCAGTGATGCTTTCTTCCATATGCTCCCCCAATGTCTTGTTTTATTTTTTTACTTTATTTTTAAATAAGCTTTAGGTTACAGAAAAGTCACATAGAAAATATAGGGGATTCCCATATACCCAACCATTCTCCCTCTCCCACTCTTCCATATCAGTAACATCTTACATGAGTAAGATGTAAGATAGTCAATGGTTTAAATTATGGTTTAAACTTTGCAACATACAAATTTATAGGTCTTGACAAAATTTAAAATGGCCTGTATCTGTTATTGAAAGATCATGCAGAAGGATCTTCCACCCCACCCCCCAATAATTGAATTTTTGCCTTTATTCAGGTTACCATTATTCACAAGACATTTTTCCAGTTAAAAACATCATCAAATAAATTGTCTCTTAATATTTGAAATGTTTTCCAAATTTGGATCTTTTTTTTTTACAAATCAATATTTTGATACATGTTAATAAAGCATACATTTTATACAAAGTAT
>JAQZBX010097699.1:0-11657 GCA_029593785.1 Cabassous unicinctus | reverse complement strand
TTCAATTTTATTTTATAATTATGTAAAATAATTACATGTTTCCAAAGTAAAACAATGTATAATCAGAAATGTCTAGAGTCTATCCCTGTCTTCTCCTTCCAGTTCCCTCCTTCTCTCAGGATACATATATATAAATATTAAAAGAGATTTATTATAGGAATTGGCTCACTAACTGTGGGGTTAGCAAGTCCGAATTCCATAGGGCAGGCAGCAGGTTGGAAACTTAATGAAGGTGAAGTTGACTTCCTCAAGAGATGCCTGCTGGCTAAAGTAGAGATGGCAATTCTTTCTGAAGGCTGAAATCCTCAGTTTTCACATTAAGGCCTCCAACTGAGTGGGTGAGGAGACTCCCCTCATTGCTGACTTTGTTGATTGTAGATGCAAACAGCCATAGATGCAATCAACTGACTAATGATTTAAATTCATCTACAAAATACCCTACAATGACAATCAGGCCAGGGCTGGCTTGGACACCATAACCTGGCCAAGTTGACCCATGAAATTAACCATCACAACATTTTTTTTTACCTAATAAATTCTGAACATCACTTTCCAGCTCTGTGGTGGCCATGAAAATGCCTCTCAGATCTCTAAGTGTAGGAAGCCTAATTGACCAACAGCTCTGCTTTGAAATAATCCCTGCTGCCATCTGAGGACACACTCCCAGCCGGCTGCTCCCAGGCGATGACTGATGGTGGCAGGAGACTGAGACAGGCTCACTCCTGTAGACACACAGCTCCTCTGACAGGTGGCTTTGGCTTGAGGACTGCCCAAATGGCCTTGCTGAACTTCCCTTAGAACTGCCCTGCGGTCCAGAATGCTTCCACCCAATCTTCCTTCCTTCCCCCTCTCCCTTACCTGGATTCAGACCTACGTGGGGAACTTAGAGTTCTCTCAGCCTCTGCCAGCTCTTTTCCAGGTGTTTCCCCTCAGAAATTTCTTGCATGTCTAATCCTGTCTTGGATTCTGTTTCTCAGAGAACGCAGACTAGCAGAAGCAGTATATAGAGAGAAATTCTTTATTCATTTTAAAAAGCTGCATACTACTCCACTGCATGGCCATACTATATTTTATTCATGGACATTTGACTTGTTCTGTGTCTTTTGCTATTAAAAATAGTGCTACAGACATCCTTGAACAATATTCCTTTTCCCATCAAGAGCTTAGGTGGTTTCAGAATACGTAAAATGGATAAAAGTGAAGCTGTTAGGCTTATAGAGGTGGTAGGACCTGGGATCCTACCTGACCCTACAACAGCCCCTGAAGCTCCTGTGGCCACGGGAACAGAGTTGAGCAACCGTAGATGTAGAACAAAGCAAATCCTATATTTTTGTCCTGGATTGTGATGCAGCTTAGCCTCAGACAGCCTTCCTTCACAGACGGTATGAAAGAAAGGCACCCAGTTGACCTTGCTACCTGGAATTCACTAGAATATCGGTGCTGGGAAGACCTTTAGATTTCACTGTCCAGTAGCTGCCCATTGCGGTCCTCAAGGGTTGAGAAGGAGAGGGAAACTACAACCCTGAGACGTCTGACCGATCAACGCAGCTCTCTTTATTAGTTATACATGTTGGGCTTTGTCTTAAGATTTTATTCAAAGAAAGAGCTTTATTCTTTTTGTTAAAAGACATGAACTAGAATTAAAAATTTGAACAACTGCATGAGGCCAAGCCTCTTGTACTGGGGATGGAAAGCTAGAGCTAAGGGTCCTCCCATGACCACTCAGTGACCGGAATCGAGGGTGGACAGTGAGCCCAGGGCTCTTTCTACCTTCCCAAGGTCCCTGATTCCTCTTCTCAGCACATGGGTAGGCCAAAGGTGAGAGCCCCTCACCTGGAGCTTACCTGGAGGGAGTTCTGGGGCTATTCTGCACCCAGCATTCCTGTGCTATGAGCTGTCAGGCTGCTTCACTGCTCCCTTTGCCTCTTAAAACTGAAGCTGTCCCCAGGAGCCTGGTGAGTCTGGGAAAGATGATTCTGGAGTCTATCCCACTGACCTTTCTTGCTGCCCTGGTGGGAAAGGTGACTATAGGACCTGCTGCCCAGGACCTAAGGTTTTGACTGTTAACATTCCTAGTTTCTTGGGAGAGTGAACAGTGGTGTGTGTGCGAAAATCCAAAACAGAACATTATCTCTCAGCAAAACGCAGCCGAGAGATGTGTCAACGTTTACAGCATCTCAATTGTAGGAAATTTTCCAAGATTGCCTTAATACTGATTTCGTTTAATGTGGTTGGCTTCTTTGTTCTAGGGAGTGAAGGTGATCTTTGTTCATTCAGTTAAGAATTATTTTATAAAACACTTAAAAAATTCCCTACTTTGGGAAGATGGGCCACCAAGAACAGTTTATTGCAAATATAGGTTGCCTTTTTTCTCCTTGGTGTACAGGACTGGTGGCTGCTCTGTATGTTCTGTGTAGTCAGGAAGTTTGGTCACTGTTTTATCCCCAGTGCTTAGTGCTGTGTCATACCTGTAGATGCGTGCTGACTTCAGCCTACAAATAGATGAGAAGCCTTCTTACTTGTGTTTTTGAAAAATGTTTTTAATTTTGTGATTCATTTCACATAATATGTAAGAATTTAAAAATATTTCTTTATTAAATAAGTCTTCCCTTTTCTGAATACTGCAGATTATTGCTAAATCCCTCTACACATAGAATCTTTGGAATGTATTATTTTCCTGCTAAGAAACTGTTTTTGTTTGCTAAAAGGTGCTGGGAGCAATATACCAGAAATGGGTTGCCTTTTACGATGGGTTAAAAGCTTACAGTTTCTCAGGCCTTGGAAGTGTCCAAATCAAGGCATCATCAGGCGATGCTTCCTCACCCAGCTGCAGGTGTGGGTGATCAGGCACATGGCAGCATCCTCTCGTCTCTCCCCTCTCCTCCAGGCCTCATTGCTTCAGCTTCTGTCTAAAGTGGCTTTCTGTCAGCGTATATGTTCTGTTGATTTCAGCTTCTGGCTCCCAGGGCCTGCTCTCTCACTTCTGGGTTCCGCTGTCTCTGCAGCTTTTTTCTGTGTCTGCAGCTTTTTATTCCTCTGTTTATAAAGGACTCCAGTAAGGGGAATAAGACCCACCCTGGGTCACGCAATCTAATCACAGATCCTTAACTGAAGTAATTTAAACAAAAGGTTCCACTTACAATAGGTTTACATGCACAGGAATGGATTAGCTTTAAGAACAGGGTTTTCCAAGGTCCACAAAAGCTTCAGCTGCCAAGAAACCACCAGTACGTCTCTGCTGCCTGTATGTCTAGTCAAAACTTCACATTTGTAAGTAAGCCCTTATTGATATTTGCAGTCTGTTCTCTTCTGTCCTTTGCAAACCAGCCTGGGTTCTTTTCTTTTTCCTTTTGTCTTCATTTTCCTCTTCCCTTTCTCCCTCCCTCCTCCTAGCATACATTTTTATGGCTCAAAAATAAAAATAACATAAAAAGATACACCTTGTGCTCACTTAGGGAGCACAAATACTAAAATCGGAACGATACAGATAAGATTAGCACGGCCCCTGTGCAAGGATGACATGCAAATTCATGAAGCATTCCATATTTTTCAAATATAAGGTGTTCTTTCATGAACTATAACAAATGTATGTCACTATTACAAGGTGTTAAAAATAGGTGGTATATGGGGAAAAAATACACCTAATGCAAACTATGGCTATAGTTAGTATTATTTTAACATTCTTTCATCACTTGTAACAAACTTACCATTAAATGCAAAATGTCAACAATGGGGTAGTATATGGGAATGTTGTATTTTTTACATGACTTTTTCATAAACCCGCACTTTCTCTAATAAAAAAAAATACAATAATTAAAACAAAACAAAACATTATGCTAAGTGAAAGAAACCAGACACAAATTACTACTCATAGTATGATTCCATTTGTATAAAAGACAACTATGAATAAATCTATAGAGACAGGAAAAAAATAAAATATCTGCAAAGCGCAGTAAAACAAGGTAGGCCTGTATGAATTTTGGTTTAGGATGATGAAAATAGTCTGGAAATAAACAGTAGTGAAGTTATGCAGTATTGTCAATGTACTTAGTGTCAAAGAATTGCCTGCTGAAAATGGTTAAAATGATTTTTATGTTACGTATATTTTAACACAATTAAAAATAAATAAATTAGAACCAGCAAGATGGTGGCAGAGTAAGGAGTCCCATGAGTCAGCTTGTGCTCCTGGGCAGTTAGTAATCCCCCAGAGCTATCTAAAGCACCTGTCTGGGGGCACCAGGAGACCAGAAGAGCATCCTGCAACATCCTTGAAAGAAGGAACAGAGGAGACTGCACATCTGCTGAGAAGATTCGTAAGTAGAGCCCTCCACGCCCTGGAGGCCAGTGCCCATCCTCCTCTGGCCGTGCAAGCCACCCAGGGAGCTATTCCATGGCTGTAGTTGGACGCTCCACTTCCCAAAAATGGGGGAGAAAGAGATGGTTGGGCACTGACCTCAGCTACTGATTAGTAAATTCAGTGGGCTAAAGAATAATCCTAAGAACAGCCAAAGTTTGAACCAATCCAAGTCAGAGAGGCCTGTAGATGCCATTTTAACTCTGCCCACGGCATGAGGGGAAGCGGGATGGACTGAAAATCAGTGCTGGTAGGGACCGGCTTCTTTCCATGCAGATAGGTAAGCCTCAGCCCTACCTCCAGCAGGGAGGAAGCTGGGGAGACCTGCGCCAGCCTCTCCGGGAAAATACAGGCCATGCCACAGAGGCTGGTGATCACCCTACTCTGGCGGTACAAGCTGCCCCAGAGCTATTCTGTGGCTGGAGTTGGAAGCTCCATTTCCCATAAACGGGGGAGAAAGAGATAGTCGGGCACTGAATTTGGCTACTGATTAGTAAATTCGGCTGCCTAAGTATGACCCTAAGAACAGCTAAAGTTTGAACCTCTCCAAGTTGGAAAGAGGCTGGTAGTTGCCATTTTGACTCTGGAAACTGAGTTGATTGAAAATCACAGTGACAGTAGGGACCAGCATTTTTCCACCCAGACTGGAATGCAACCCTAGCCTAAGCTTCAGTTCCACCTCGGGCAGGGAGGAAGCTGGCGGGAACTGCAACAGCCTTTCCGGGTAACTGCAGGTACATTCGGCACAGACTGAATACCAGAAGTCTACCAGGCCAACTGCGGTCATCATGGACCTGCATGGCATAGGTTGCTGCCCAAACCTGCAGCTCCATCCCTGCCCCAGGCAGGGGAGGAAGGGATGTGAAGCTTCATCAGTCTCTCTGGGCAACTATAGTCTAGGCCTGCATGATTTGGATCATACACAAGGCTGATGAGCCACCTATGTGCTGCTGACTCACCTTAGACCCAAGGATACCAATAGTGAAAGCTGGGAAAAGATATTCCATGCATGCAGTAACAAAAGCAACAACAACAACAAAAAGCTGGAGTAGCTCTACTTATATCAGATGAAATAGAGTTTAAGAGACACTAGTAATGCACAATCCAGGAGGAAGTCAGGGGGAAAAAATTCCATTTACAATAGCGACTGAAGAATCAAATATTTAGGAATAAAACTTAACCAACAATGTAAGGTACTTGTAGTCAGAAAACTACAATGCATTGTTAAAAGAAATTTTAAAAGACCTAAATAATTGGAAGAACTTTCCATACTCACAGATTGGAAGACTAAATATCATTATGATGTCAATTCTACCCAAATTGATATACACATTCAATGCAATCCGATAAAAATTCCACCAGAATTTTTTAAATAAAAGGAAAACACAATTATCGAATTTATTTGGAAGGGTAAGTGGTCCCGAATAGCCAGAAACATCTTAAAAAGGAAAAGCGAAGTTGGAAGACTCTCACTTCCGGACTTTAAATCATATTATCTAGCTACAATGGTAAAAAAAAAAACCAGCATGGTACTGGCATAAAGACAGACACATAGACCAATGGAACCAAATTGATGGCTCAGAAACAGACGCTTACATCTGTGGTCAAGTGATTTTTAATGAGCCTGTCAAACCCTCCCAGCTCAGGCAGAACAGTCCATTCAACAAATGGTGCTGAGAGAACTGGATATCCATAGCCAAAAGAAAGAAGAGGACCCCTATCTCACACCTTATACAAAAATTAACACAAAATGGATAAAAAACCTAAATATAAAAGCAAGAACCATAAAGCTTCTAGAAGAAAATGTAGGAAAACATCTTCAAGACCTGTTGGTAGGTGGTGGATTCTTAAAGGAGATAAGAGGAGGACTGAGATGGACGACTGATGCTTAATGTATGTAGAAGTTTTAATCAACTTCGCTGTATAAGTGTGGAAGTGTATACAGTTAGTTGATGGTAACACATTATAGTGAGTATTATAAACTGGAATGTGGCTGGAAAGGGTAGTCTAGGGATGTAGATGTCAATTGAAAGAAAGCTAGAGAATAATCTTGGGACTGAATAACACAGTAAATCCAGAGGTGGATGAGAATTGTAGTTGATGGTACAGATGCAAGAGTGTCCTTCTGTGAGCTAGAGCAGATGTACGTCACTGTCGCAGGGTGGTGGTAATGTGGAGAAGCATGGGGAAAATACAACTGGAGTGACCTATGGACTGTGGCTAACAGTAATACTGTAATATTCATGCACCTATGTCAAAGAGGTACTTGGATAATGGGGGAGTATGGAAAAAGTGTGCCAAATGTATGGTATGGACCATGGTAAGTGGTCATAGTCTGATGATATTATAATCTGTAACAAATGTTACACCATGGTGTGGTGTGTTGATGGGGAAGTGTTGTATGGGAATTCTGCACATGTGCATGATTGTTTTGCAAATTCACAACTTCTGTAATAAAAAATATATTTTAAAAAATAATAATAGGGTGGGTGGGGGAAAAATCCACCAAAGGTAAGATACTTTGGTTAGTAGTAATATTTTGAGGATGCTCTTTCATCATTAGTTAAATATGTTTTACAACAATGCAAGGTATTGGTGGTAGGGTGAGGTATGAGAGCCCTGTATGATGTTATGTATGGTTCTTTTGTAGGTTCACAATTATTACTATACACTTTGTTTATGTATGTTTATGTACGAGTGATATACTTCAATAAATTTAGAAAAGTAAATTAGTATTTTTAAAAAGTACACATGCTAGGGAAAAAAAGAACAATGAATATAAAAAGAAATTAGTTGACTTCATGAATAAGGAAATACATGCAAATTATAACATAAAAAAATGATATACCTTGAGAATCTTGCCCTCACCCTGATGCCATGTGTCCATCCCTCCCTGTCTCCTTCATACAGTAATTTTATCAGGACCCCATGTATCCTTCCTGTGGGCCTTCTGCAAATATAAGCAGACACTAATATATTCTTCTTGTCCTTCTGTTTTATATAAGGTGGCATACTATAAATACTTTAGGATTTTTCCCTACTTAATATATCTTGGAGACTAGTCCACGCCAATAAAGAGCAAGCATTTTCTTTTTCACAGTCACACAGTCATCCTTTGGGTGGATGTGCCATAGTTCGTTAGCCACTGTTGATGGATACTGTATGAGATAATCTTGCATGTGTTTATAATTTGGTATGTGTACAGACATACTGATTTCAAATTCCCAGAGACGGAGTCAAAGGGTAAATGTGTTTTGACAGTACTCCTCAGTCACTGTTGCTCTCTGTGGGGTTGGCATTTTGTGCCTCACAAGTAATCACGACAGGGGCTTTTTCGAGAGGTGCCCCCATGAAAGCTGGTTGTCTTGAGTTTTATATATTTGCCAATCTGAGAGTTGTAAATGCAATCTCAGTATAGTTTGAAATTGCAGTTGCCTTATGGAATTAGTTGGAGCATCTTCTCCTTTGTTTAAGAGTTATTTATAGCTCTTGTTTGCCCATTTTAAAAATAGGGTTGGTAATCTTAATGATTTCAGGAGCTCTTTATAAATAGGGACATTAGCCCTCTGATTTGAGTTGAAAGTACTTCTCATATCTTCATTCTCTTGCTTTTGCCTTTTTTTGGCCAATGTTTCAAATATGTTGGAATTCAGTATTTTGTGGTTTCTATATTTTGAGTCATAGTTTGAAGTCCCTCCTATTGCAATGTTTTTAAGTAATTCACCCATTTTTTCCTAGTATATTTATTCACATTTAAATCTTTGTCATATGGTGTAAAGTATGGATCCTGCTTTGTTTTTCTAATTTTGTGGTCAGTCCTAATACCATTTTAAAAAATATCTCTCTTCACTCCATGGATTAGAAATGCTACCATTGCAATATATTAAATTTCCATATGTATTTAGGTCTATTTAGGGAATTTTCTGTTTCATTTGTCCATTTGCCTAATCATTTACTAGTACCATACTACTTTTATTATTGAGGCTTTATAGTATGTTTTTTTTTCGTTGTTTTTTTTTTTTTGGGGGGAGGTCCCAGGGATCGAATCTAGGTCCCTCCATATGGGAGACGGATGCCCAACCATTTGAGCCATATCCGTCCCCTATAGTATGTTTTAATACCTGATAGTGCTAGATTCCCTTAATTGCTCTTCTTTTTAAAAGCTTTCTGACCATTCTTATTAACTTATTTTTCTATGGGAACCCAAGTTCATATTGCCTAATTACATAAACCTGTTGCTATGTTTTATGTGATCACATTAAAAGTTTAAGATAACATAGGGATATTTGGCATCTTTATGATTTTTAGTCTTTCCATTCAAGTATGTCTTTCTTAGTTTAACTTAACTTTCGTGTTCTTCAGTATTTGTGGCAGTTTGATATTGTTTATGAATTCCAAAAATAGATGCTGGATTATGTTTGTAAACTGGTCTGTCCCTCCAGACATATTTGATTATATTGGGTTCAGAGGTTTCACTTTTACTTGATTAAATAATGATTAAGGCTTTGATTGGGCCACATCAGTAGGCCATTGCATCCCCACCTCCTTGATGGGCAAGGACTCACAGAGAAACCACACCACAGAGAAGAGAGTTTTGAGTTTTGAGCTGGAGCCCAGGAAGTAAATACACAGAGGAGCAGAGCAGCTGAGCCCAAAGAGAATCGAGCCCTGGGGAAAGAAACAGAACCAGTCACCTGATAGTCTACAGCTGGCCTTGTGGAGAGAGCAGAGCAGCTGAGCCCAGAGAGAAACAAGCCCTGGGAAGAGAGGAACCCAGGAAGCCTGAACTCTTGGCAGACGTTGGCAGCCATCTTGCTCCAACACATGGCAACAGACTTTGGTGAGGGAAGTAACTTAACGCTTTATGGTCTGATAACTGTAAGCTTCTACCCCAAATAAATACCCTTTATAAAAACCAGCCATTTTCTGGTATTTTTCATCAGCATCCCTTTTGCTGACTAATACAGGATTATTTTAATATTTCTTCTTATAGATTTTTTTTTTGCATCCCTTTAAATTTATTCCTAAGTATTATCTTTTGTGCTCTTGTAGATAGGGTATTTTCTTTTATATTTTCTTATCAGATGTTATTTGTCTAAATAAAAGCTATTGAATTCAGTATATTTATTTTACACTCAGCTACTTTATCAAAATTTCTTATTATTTGCAGTAGTTATTCAAGAAATTCTCTTGGATTTTCCAAGTATGCAACCATATCATCTGCAACTAATTATGATTTTACTTCTTCCTTGCTGATATTTTACCCCCCTCCCCAAGATGGCTCCTTCGTCTGGTTGCTTGTTGTTTTTGCTCATTGTTTGCACTTATTGTCTGCTTGTTGTTTTAGCTTGTTGTGTGCTCATTGTATGCTTTTTTTTCTTAAGAGGTACTGGGAACCAAACCCAAGAACTCCTGTGTGGGAAGCAAGTGTTCAACTGCATGAGCCACCTCTGCTCCCTGCTCGTTTGTTTTTGCTAGTTGTCTGCTCATTGCTTTTGTTTGTTGTCTGCTCATTGTTTTTATTCTTCATCTGTTCATTGTTTTTGCTTGATGTCTGACCATTGTCTTCTTGTTGTTTGTCTGTCTTCTTTAAGAGGCACTGGAAACACGTCTGGGATACGGGCAGTCAACTGCTTGAGCCACATCTGCTCCCCCCGTGCTGATATTTTTTATACTTCTAAGTTCTTTCCCTTGTTGAATGGCATTGTCCCATACCTCCAGTGAATGTTAAGTAGTAGTGGTGATAATAGGCATCCTTGTCTTGTTATGGTTTGGTGAAAATGTCCTCTATAATTTTCCTATTCAATATGATAGTGGCTTTTGAGCCAAAATGAGTATGTTACCATATATGTGTGCATGTGTGTATGTGTGTTTTTATGTGTATATCATATTACAGTATCCATCCCTTTAGTGCTTTTTTAAAAGATTAATTGGCCTTTATTTTTGCTTATTTGTAGATTTGTGTACAAATGTGTGTTATTATCAGAAAAGTCACATGCTTGAACTAAAAGAAACAAAATTTGTTTGCATAATAATAATGTTCTCTGGACCACCAGGATGCCACCCAGATGGAGAACCCCCAAGAGAATCAAAACCTCTAATGCCCTAAAAATGAGGCCAAGCAATATAATGAATAATGAAAAATGAAAAATCAATACTGGGCAACTAGTCTGTGAAGTAGAAAGTGACCTAATTAGGAGGGAAAATGTCCTCAGCTAAAGGGGACAAATACTCACAAATACCTTCACAGCTGCTGGTATTGCTATGGCCTATTTGGTGTTGTGTCTTATCTTTTCTTCTATATCATAAAAGAGTATCTTCATTACAGTAATACAGTCCCTGTTCCAACTCTATCAACTCAGAATGATCTGGTTGATACTGTGGGTTTTTTCCTTGAATATCTTGATGAAGAAGTGGTCCCTCAGGATCTGCCAGATGCTTTGGGTGTTATGGAAGTCCAAATTGGATTTGGAAAGAGCTTTCATATATAGTACCTGGTGGGAAAGGGTAAGATTATTTTTTGTACTTAAGGGATGAAAGTTAATAATTTTGACCAAAGAGATGAGCCAAAAAATATTTGATATCAGGCAAATATTTCTTGTATAATCTCATGGGACCAGCCCAGTTGAGCCATGTCCTCTAAGAGGGCTGCCGTCTCATTGATTTCTGGATTTATCTTGTATCTTCTTTCCGCCAATGAAATAGGAGTGAATTTCATGAAGGCATGTGTGCCATCTCTGGACAGGATTCATCATCTATTTGTGCCATTGTTCTCTTCTCACTACCATGAGATTTCTATGTCCTAGATCAGGGTAGCACCATTAACAGGAATCCCAGAAAGATGTGTAAGAAATAAACTTTTGTTTTGTTAAGTGTATCAGTCCACCAAAGGAGTGCTGATGCAAAGTACCAGAAATCTGTTGGCTTTTATAAGGGGTATTTATTTGCAGTAAAAGCTTACAGTCCCAAGGCCATGGAAAGTCCAACTCAATGTACCATAAGAGGTACTTTCTCACCCAAGTCAGCTGCCATGTGTTGAAGCAAGATGGCGG
The DNA here is from genome assembly GCA_029593785.1 of Cabassous unicinctus. Lineage (NCBI taxonomy): Eukaryota > Metazoa > Chordata > Mammalia > Cingulata > Chlamyphoridae > Cabassous > Cabassous unicinctus. The sequence continues at coordinate 251 of JAQZBX010097699.1, read as the reverse complement.
ACAATCTCTGCCAGGTTTCAGCCTTCCCCTCTGGGCTTCCTCTTCCTATTGAGGCTCTGTAGGTCCAGCTTCTTCCCGATCTCAACTGCAGGCTGGTATAGGGCTTGTCTCTCAGGGCTTCCTATATCAGTCTCTGCTCTCTTCCCAAGGTCAGCTGTAAGTTACCAGGCAAATGACCCATCTCTCCCTGGGGCTTCAGCTGTTTGAGCCTTCTCCTTTCTGTCACATGGCAGGATAAAAAAAAAAAAAAA
>JAQZBX010097698.1:0-11663 GCA_029593785.1 Cabassous unicinctus | reverse complement strand
AAAAAAAAAAACATAACTAAGAAAAGAAAGAAAAGACAGGAAAGAAAAGAAAGAAAAGAAAGAAAGAAAACACAAAAAAAAACATAACTAAAAAAAAGAGTATACAGGCACAGACATAGAGCCAACAAAGAAAAGTACAGAGCCAGAAAGGAAAACTGGCAAAAGGAAATGCTGTTTGGGGAAATCCCCAACTCAGATTATCCAGTGAAAAGATAACATGCCCCCTTCTCAATCTAACTACTGTACTAGCCATTCCTCATTCTCATCTCAGGTTTATGAACCTTACATAACATGAGCTATATAAACATTACATACAAATACACATAGCTCTTCTCTTTACTAATGGTCAACACCACGCTCACAGTCAAAAAATTAAGGGAGAGTGAAGAAATTTAGGATACTGCAACAAAGACAAACTAATACAGTGATACCTTGGTACTCATCATTCATTGGTCTGGGAGGCACGAGTACCAAAAATGATAAGTACCAAACAATTTTTTTCCGTAAGAAATAATGTAAATAAATTTAATGTGTTCCCAAACCAAAGACACTGCACATTTTTAAGGCAGTATGTAAAAAGATAGGGTTGTATATCATTACTTTACATGAAAAATAAACCTAAAAATTAATACTTAGATTAAATAAAATAAAAACTTCACTTTACCTGTACTGAGAAGAGTCCACGGCCTAATGGGACGGTGGGAGGAGAGTGGTGAGGAGAGGTTATATGCAGTGTTGCTTGGAAGGAGAGTCCCCCTCCAATAGAACATCGGGCACTTGCACTTCAGGTGTTCTCTTTTCTGCCTTTTTCCAACTTACACCACCAGCGGTAATACACTCTTTGTCACCTGCACTAAAAACTTATCCAATGAGGACTCTTCTGTCTTCTTCTCAGAATTCCTTGAAAGTGTGAAATTGTTTGGTCATTCAATTCACATTTTTGCGTGTCAGAGCTTTGTCAGGATGGTACTTCTCCACAAAGTTTTGAACTTCTGCCCATTTTGCATACATTTCTTTTATCAGGGAACTGGGGACATTCTCCCTTATCTCCTCCTCACCTGAAGAAATCCCTTCAGTCACCTCTTATTGCTGCTCCTTCTGTAGTTCCTGCAGCTCCTCAGTGCTAAGCTCTTCACGATATTCCTCCAGTAACTCAACATCAGCAGCATCAACCTCAACACCCATGGATTGGCCCAAAGGTACAATAGCCTGCACAACTGTACCCTCTGTACCTGCAGGCTTGGGGTCAGCCTCAAACCCTTCAAAGTCTGAGTCACAGCTTCTGGCCACAAATTCTGGCATGGTAATGCCTTCTCCTCTTTTGTGATGCAGGTTCTACTTGACATTTTTTCCCAAACAACTCTGGTCTCATCACAGTTAAAAACTCAGTGGGGAATAAAACCCTCAGCCTCTACGTAGTCTTGAAATTCACTGACGAATTCAGCAGCAGCCTTTTTATCAGCATTCGCTGCCTCGCCATACCTCACGACACTATGGATGCCAGTCTTCTTTTTAAAATTATCAAACCAGCCATGGCTGGCCTTAAAAACTTCAACACTCTCATCACTCGGTTCCTGTTTGTTTTTCAAAGATCGGCATGCAACACTTTTGCTTTTTCATATATCATGGTTTCCAATACACTGTCGCCCGCTAACTGCTTCTCATTTACCCAAATTAGTAACAGCTTTTCTACTTTGAGTGTTTGGGAACCCTGCTTTGTTACTGCTTTAACTCCTTTTGCAACATCAGCCTTTTTTATCGCTTCTTTATCCTTAATGATGGTGGAGACATGTTGCTCTAGGCATATCATATTCCCTACCAAGATAAGTAATGCAAATACTGCTCCCATATTTACCTATTATCATTTTTTTTTTTTTTGCTCAATAGTGGTGCAAAGTAATTTTCTTTTATGCTCAGTGCTATCACTGCTCATTTTCTTAGGACCCATGATGAGAAAAAAAACAACACAAAAATACACATAATGACCACAGAAGCTAAGATAAGACCACAATGGGATGTGCACAGCACAAGAGCTACCACGTAACTAACACATGACCCTTTGTTTCGGCTGGAAAGGGTAGCAAGTCACGAGCCAACTGACACCAGCAAGTTCTAGCTTGCACATCAAGTAACAAACAAACAACAAGTACAAGGACAAAATTTTCGCATCAAAATGCAACTAGTACCAAATTCAACGAGTTTCAAAGCAGTCGAGTACCAAGGTATGACTGTATATTGGTTGAGAAATAACCACTCATTCCCAAGTAAATCTACTCATCAAATGGCAGTCATAAAAGGGAATTGGTTCCTGAAATAAATAAATAAATAAATAGAATGGGATAAGGCACATTTCGATGCCTGCCTCTGACAACTTCCTTCATAACAACCCTGACTTTCAATACATGGGCCTAAAAATAGGACATTAGCAAAAGTATACAATTCAAAATCACTCATAGGTGAAAATGTCAAGTTACAGTAGAAAGAATAATTGAACAAGGTATAATAATAGTAACTACTAGCAGTAGTAACAGCTAACATTTACTTAGCATTCATTGTTGTCAGAAAACTAAGGACTTCATATGAACTACATAAATCTAAACCCTTAACCTCTATGAAGAAGGTATTATTTGTTAAGTCCACTTGTCTCGTATTCACACAGCTAGATTTGAACCCCAGCAATTTTACTTCGGCTTACACTTCTAAAATGTATCCCATCCTCCTTCTTTATTTATGTATGCATAAATATAAACCTAACTATCATTCTTTATGTGTGTGTGAATATATGTATATATACGCACACAACTATTAAATGAGTTGGTGGTGAGCAAAAGGTAATTAATTCCAACTTTGACATTGTTTTATCCACCTTCACAAATCATTCAACAGTAAATTAGAAAAACAAATTAGATCACAATGTTGGCAAGTAGGCACATGATAATATACCCCCTCCTCCAATAAATAGTGCTCTGAAGGTACTAGTTATATTTAACATCATTGTCAAGAAACTGATATAAAATATATTAAGCTTGCAGATAAAAAGATAAAATACCTTGGAAGAAAGAATTAAATTATTTTTTAAAAATTAGATAAATGATACAATAAAGGTAAACATACTCTGTAAAGTATAAAGTAATCCTAACAGGTATTTTTTATTTTAAATCATCTGTTCAGCTCACAACATACTTAAGTTCCTGGAGTTTGTAGAAAATTCTTTAAAAAGCTGCATTGTCAAGGTTAATAAGTTTATGACAGACATACCAAAAGGCTTAATACATAAAATCTGTATCACTCTAACCAACTTCAATAATTGGCTAATAGAATTAAATTTCAAGGAACAAATCACTTATCATTTATCCATACTTTTTAAAGTTACTTAAAAAAGCAGAGTTCCAAGAATCCCAAATGAAATGGGAAAGTAATGCAGACAGAAGTGGTGGGGCAAGTAGTAGTAGAGGATGAGTGCAAAGCCTGCTGCCCTGGCAGACTTCTCTTTCTCTTGAAATCCTGTGCTTTTCTCCTACTGGATAGTTATCTCACAGGACTCTTTTTCTTGCTAAAATCTCTTGAATGTCAAAGGATTTATCTTGAATTTAAAGGAACAAAAACATACTAACTCTCCATAATCGCGAGTTCCCAGCAAGTTCAAATAGGACAGTAATGCCACAGATCTGAGAAAAAACTAAATAGAGCAACTGAGGTCCTAGAGTTGAGAAAAGTCACCTTTTTCATGGAGACTCCATCTCCCTGAAGAAAGACTATAAATTGTATTTGGTGCTACCACTCTCTAGGTCTCATGTGAACTTTGTTTGGGTTTTTGTTGGTTTTGTTTTGTTTTTAAGAGGGGGAAAGGGGAAATAATACTTTAGCCAACCAGCAGGGTGAGCTAGTGCTAGGATCAGTCTGATTATTCTCACACCCCTCAAAATTCAATGGTGTAAATACCACGAATCTTCCACTACTAAATGCAACTATTTCCCTCTAATGAACCTGACGCCACTTTTAGAACTGCTTCAGTCACTGGTACACCTCAGTAGTAGTTACATTCACATCTATAAAACATTTTCTCTATACCATAGGGATTAATAAGAAATAAATGTAAAAACATTTAGAGCTCGCTTAAAACATCTATCTAAAGTATCTCAGTATCCATCCTTTGTTCTCATATTTTACAAGGCTATCAATTTTAAAAACTAAATTTTAAAAAGGACTGCTAAAACTAATGTTCTAGATAATTCAACACACCAAGTGAACGTGCCAATTTCTGCATTTGGTGCAAACTTGCTGCCTTAAGATCTGCCTGAATATCAGTTATGAGAAAACTATTTCCACAAGAAATAAGATCCACTCTTTTCCTTTCGGGATCACATCCTCAGAAAAGTGTCTAAATAAGTAACCAAAACAACTAACAATGTATTTGGGATAAGAGAAAGATGAACCTGATTTTCCTGCAGCCAGTTCCTCTTAACTGCAGGTATCCCCACCACATCTAGGGACTATCCTCAAGTCTTTTCCCCTCCTGCTACCCATTAGTTTCTATTCAACCACAACCAACATGCCCTCTACAACCTGAATGACAAATTAAACCTGCAAAATGTTTAAGCTTGCAGGTGACCGATTTGCTTTATAATTACAAATAACCTGAGAGTAATCCTAATTATCACTAAAGTGTAGTTAAACCCATTCTCTTTCATAATGTTGAAAATTAAGGAAATGCTCATCAACTTTCTTAGAAAAAAGAAAAATCAATAATTGGGGAGCCGGTGTAGCTCAGTGGCTGAGTGCCTGCTTCCCATGTACAAAGTCCTGGGTTCAATCCCCGGTATCTCCTAAATAATTAAAATTAAAATAAAAATTAAAAATCAGTAATTTAAAAGCACCTTAAATCTTAAATGGTCTGCACTTTAAAACCTCCAGACAATGTAACTGCTTTTGCTAAATTTGACATCCAAAGAGTTAGGTATCACTATGAAATCACACCATAAGTGTTTTTACTACTTGTTGAGTTTCCTAATGGATCTTGCAGATCTATTATTCAGTAGCATCAGTATTTCATCTTAACAAGTTGTTTTAGACAAAGAGAAGGGGCAACCTTAGTGACATGTTCATTTATCCAACTAAAACGCCATTAAAAAAATAAAACGCACTAGCACCATTGTTTTCAGTATCTCATTTCATTTCTTAAGTAATAACTTTAACAACGGCAGTTATTTCACATATTCCAAAGTTTATCAAGCTACCTGGTTTTTTTAATTTTTAAATTTCTGAATCAAAATTGCTTTTTGAAAACATCAAACATCAAAAGAAGCAACTGTGTTCTAAAGTTATCTGAAATTTCTGTATTTTGCATCTGAATTTGTCACTGAAAGTCACTTTAAAAACTGTCACCATAGCACATTAAAAAAAGTTTTAAATTTATTGTTACAAATGTTCTCGTTAATAATAGTATTTAATTGGCAAGTATTCTCACACAAATACCCTTGTTTGGTTTTTAAGCCATTATTAGTCACAGATATTCACTTTCTCATGTCAGCAATCTGACAAATGAAGAGCAATAGAGCAGAAGCTGAGAAACAATTTTCCATTATGGCATCTCTGGTCCTCAATATATTGTAAAAAAATGGGGTAAGACTAGTTCTCTGAGATCCCTTCCACTCTGAAACTGTATTATTCAGGAATACATTTTGTTAAGGTTAATATATCTCCTGTTCATTAACCCAACAAGATTGCTCTCTATTAGGAGAAAAGCTAAAAAGAGGGAAATATACATCTGAAAAGAAAGAAGAAAATTGAAAGTTCTAAGTAATGTTAAAATGTTCAAATTTCAATTTGAACACAGAGATCTAAATAAAGTTAATGATCTAAATCTGTTTATCCCTTCCATCAAAAAATTTTGTTGTTAAACATGACCGGGCAAAAACAAAGCGTGAGCTGTTACCAAATTCTGAACTGCAAATATTAGTTAATACCAATAAACAAAGTATGATGCAGTCATAATTTAAATTGTTAGAAATTCTAAAATTTACACTGCCATGATTTTAACAGCAAGACACATGCCACTGCATTAATACTAGTCTAACCTTCATGTTTCACCCATTAAAATGTCTAAGCTAAATTATAAACTCACTATAAAAAAACTAGTTTTTCTTACCAAACTTTCCAATGTAATATTGCTACCATCGAGTTCCCTGGATACTTACACATAGCACTGAGGGAAAAGAGCAGGTTTCCTTTCTTTGAGGAACTTTAGTTGTCTATTTTTTTTTGCAATGCTTCCCTTCTTGTGGGACCAAAAAATGTAATTAAACAAACTAGTGCAGGGAGGGAATGTATGTTAAGGCAAATCTAACCTATTATCCAGGTACAACAAGCCTGACGTTAGTCAGGACTGGCCAAAGTAAAGGATGGTGTTTCATTATCTCTGTTGAAATTATTAACTTTTATATAAAACAGGGCCATCATTCAGGCCCCTAATGGTGTTTATTCCCTCCTTGAATGTTTCTTAACGACGCTCAAAATTTGAAGTCTAAACATAAAAGTTTTGAAACTAAATTTAAATCAATATTACTTAAACAGTTCAAGAGACGTTTCCACTAATGTTGCTAAACCATGGATGGATCCCAACACGAAAGTCGTCTGTGGAAGTCTCGTAACAAGAAACCTTTGGCTCCACCACCTAAGTTTCCAATCACTGAGAAGGGTCTGGGGTAACTCTTCTTCAGGTTCACGGGAGTAGTAGAGCACACCTGCTTTCCTCTGGCAGAGATTAAGCTCCCAGGGACACAAAGGCCAGGGAATCAGACCTGGAGAGGCAAAAAGCTTTAGCTGGACACCCACTAAGCCCCTGGTAACCCAAACACTTTGAGTGATTTACCTCTTGCCGTTACTTCCCAGGCATCTAGCGGCCAAAGATCTTGCGGGGGGTGGGGGGGTGATGCGGTCCTGGTCCCGTGTAAGGGGTGGGGTGTGTGTACAGTTAGTTAATGCCAGAGCCGGCGCTTCGGGCCAAGACCTAGCAGTCTCGAAAAGAGGGATTGGTGACTGCTCTCAGACCGCCCCGCTACTCACATTGCAATGGCGACGCTAGGCACCCCTGGTCGCCTGATCTCGGCCCCTTCCCCCTAGTGCTCACTGGCTGCTCGCCTTCATGTGACTAAACAAAACCCCCCAAGTCTAGTGACCAGCTCAGCCCCTTTGTGTCCGCTACAAGATCCACCGACGCCGCTGTGGAAAGGCTCCCCGCGCCGCCGAGTCCCGCCCCGCGGCGGCGGCTGCCGCTCACCTCAGGCTCTGCCGCCCCCCGCGGCCGCTACGGCCGCCGCTTCCCCGAACCCGGGGCCCGGGCTCCTTGTGTAGCACCAACTCCGCCTCCTCGGCCGCCGCCGCCATCTTAGCCTGTGCGGCAAAATGCGTCCTTTTAGATGGTTGGGACCCAGCCTAGGGCGTAGTTCCCCGGGCCCCAGCGCCGGAGGCCGAATCCCCCAACTTCTTCCACCACCCTGAGTCCCGCCGCCGCCACAGCCCAGAAGCCCGAAACCCACTCGGATCCCAGCGAATCCGACCAAATAACCCCTGAAACTCACAGTTTGGTGCCGTGTGCGTCAAACCGGGGCGACGTTGCGAGCGCGCGGCGTCCCCGCGTCACACGCCGCTCTGTACGCTACTCGGCTGCAACGGCCCCCTCCGCTCCCCGCTTTTCGCCTCCGGCTCCGGTTCCCACGGCGCAGGCGCGCTGCTTTCCCGCCTCTGCCGAGCTGCGGGCCGCGGGGGTGACCAGTGAGGAGCTCCTGGGTAGCTTCGCGCCGGTGGAGCGTGTGGGCCAATTAGACAAACGGGGGCAGCAGAAACAGTGCACCACTGTTCTCGGGTGCCAGAAACCAAACAAGGTCACCTCCCCCAGCGCTGACCTAATCACTCCCAAGGAGGTTCCCGCCCCAAAGTAGGCACACTCCAAATATGGTGGTGCCCAAACTGCAAGACCCAAACGCTAGGCAAGCCTAGGCCCTTTAAGGTGGAACAGGCCCATGGTTTATTTTCACGATCACTAGCGTGCCAAAATCCCTTTTATTTTCCTACTGTTGAGGACTCAACAGCTAAAGAACTCACGCTTGTTTGCCAGTCAGGATTTGAACTGTGGAGTAATGACAGGAAGGTTTTAGGATCCTGAGGGACCAATTATTGGGAGGTGCTTAATGGCTAGGTGAAGCATCAAGTGTGGAATCTTAATTAACGGAACAACCTACCCTGTACCTAAAGAGAAACCCTGGCTTTGGTTCCATTTGATTCTGTGAGGATAGTTTTTACCCCAGCATTATTGAATGTACTATGTTTCTCCAAATTAAAATTACGTAAGAATCACCTGAGATGCTGGTTAAACCAGCAAAGAATCAGTAGGCCTGGAGAAGGTTCTGGAAATATTTTTTAACAAACTTCCATCAAAGGATTCTAAGGGCAGAGTTTCTCAGAACACATTTTGAGAATCACTGAGTGGGAGCCATTGCCTTTGCTTTTAAACTGAGCAAGCAAGAAGTTGCTAACATGTTTGACAAAAACCAAGTTTCTGAGGGATCCTTTAGTCTTGCCATAATAAATACATTTGCTTCTCTGAACCTCTGTTTTCTCATCTTTTTTATTTTATTTTATTTTTTTAGGTTTCCATTAGCATAGCAGCTACCATAAATTGTGCTCCTCCAAACTCTCAAGATATTATTGGCATTCAGAAGAATACACCATAACTGCACATATTTAACAGGAATGAGAAACATTTTCCCCCTATAGGATGGTGTCTTTTCATCATCATTATCTGCAAACATGAATTCCAAACAAGATATTTGACTAAACACTTAGACTTGCCAGTGAGTTGATAATAATAGCTAACACTTTTGAGTTCTTATTTTGTACCAGGCATTCTAACTCATTCAATTTCATTACAACCTAATGAGGCAAAGAAAGGTTAGGTAATTTTCTCAAAGACACAGGTATTAATAGTGGTAGAGCAGATTTGAACCTAGAAAATCTGATTCCAGAAACTGCTCTCTTTCCTACTGCACCCTCTCAATAATACCTGCTGTACAGGTAATTTGGCTCTTTCAAAATGCAAATTTTCCTTCATTTACGCAAGCGTGTAAACCATAAAATAGAAATGTACCTATGTTTTCATCCAATGGGGAGGGGAAGGAAATTCGGGACATTTCATCCACAGAATCCATTAAATCTTGATATTCTCAGGCTACTACTAGACTTAAATAAAAATATTATGTACTATGGAAATTCTCACATTGTATCACTACAAAAGCAGTTATCAACAACAACAAAAAACTATCTTGTGAATATACACCATTGACTGATGTGCAGACAGATCAGACCACAACCAACTACAACTACTCAGAACTCAGCCATAACCAGGAACTTGCAGGACTCATGAAATTGTTTGCTTATGCTAGAACTCAGCAACTAAACTGTAAGACTGTAAAAATAGAAGTGATAGTAGTAATCATAATAGTAGCTGTAATAATAGTTAATGATGCTTTTTATAAACAAAATTGATCTCAAAAACTGTTTATGAGTAGTGGGAGAAATCATGATAAAGACAGAAATCTTGAATAAGGTAATGCCAAAAGAAAAAATGCAGGCAACTTTTGAAAGATCCAAGGACCAGTTATGTAGCTTAATGATGAAATACTTTAAGGCATTAAAAGGAAATTGTAGTTGAGAATGAAAATCAATATGTGGAAAACAGTTTTGCCCTGTGATAAAATTCACAAATCACATATATGTCCTATGAATAAAATAATGTTCTGATGATTAGACCTGGTGAAAAGGAAAAAAGAAAAGAAAAAAAACCTGGCTATTGTTAATATGTTAAAACCTGATAATATTAACACAATAAAGGAATCCATTAGCTATTCCAATGATGGAATTACCCAATAAAAGATATAAAGTAAACTGTAGTCTCAAACGACCTAATCAGAAAGGAAATGCAATTCAGTCTTGGATAAAAGCTGTTTTTTCTCTTCTAATACTTCTGAATTCTAAGCAACAAGAAAAGATAAAATAAACACTGGTGAATCTACCATCCTAGTAATAAAGTCAAGTCAAATTTTGGACTTTGCTTAGTTCTTCACTTGTTCTAGACCCACCTCTGGGTACCAAAACTGTGCCATAGCAAGAAAAATCAAGGCACTTTTGTGGAACAGCAAACAGTTTAGGATTTTTGTTATTTGGGGTAGATGTAGGGAGAGTGGTTTTTGTTATTTGGGTTGGAGGTAGGGAGAGTGGTTGGAGTACAGAGACATGAAGAAGTAAAATAGACCAAGTTTTACATTAATTTTGCCCCACACTGACCCCAGCACAGGGCCTTACACTTAACAGGTGTGCAATAATTCAATTCAATTAAGCCAACATTCACTGTTTGCTTACTCTATGCAAGGCTCAGTGCTAGGCATGATCAGCACAAAGAGGAATAAGAGAATTCCATGCTGGTACTCAATAAATCGTGGTTGAATGAATGAGGAGCTTTTATAGTCCAATGAAAGAACTACACAAAAAAAGATAAAATCAGCTTTCAATTTATCAGGGGAATGGAGGAGATGAGGAAAAAGATAATAATAAAGAGTCCAAAACCACAGTTAAAATACAACCTCTTAAAACATGGTACAAAATAAATTTAGTATACACATATTTAGTAAAAATTATATCTAATATTTAGGAACACATTTAGTATTCTACCCATCAGCATATCAGAGATTGATGAAACCATGGGAGCATGTGATTTTGTTCAGGGAATTCATGTAGAGAAAGAAAATGGTGGACCGTGGAACCTTAGATTAAAAAAATATTAAAGTGGATAGAAGTCCAAGAAAATAGGAAATGAAGGGACAGAAGGATAAGAGGAGATTCAGGCAAGAGGATAGCATCACAGAAGCCAAGGAAGTATTGGTAACAGCTTACTGCTGTAACCCCAAATCTCAGTGACTTAACACAGTAGAGTTTCATTTCTTATTCACATCACATTTCCACTGTAGTCATTGGGAAGGAGAGCGGAGGCAGTTATTCAGGGATCCAAGCTCTTTCCATCATGTGGCTTTGCCATCCCCTGAGACCTCAGAGTCTTCCTCTGGATCCTTGGCAAAGAAAGAGAGGAACACTTGGAGGACAATAAGTGCATGAAGTTGAAAGGACCAAACCTGGAAGTGGCATACATCACTTCTCACTTTCCACTAGTCAGCACTCAGTTACATGGCCCCACTTAACTGCAGGGGGAGAATGGAAATCTAATTTTGCTATGTGCAACTGAAGGAAAAGAAAATGGGATTGGTGAGCACAAAGCAGGGTCTCTGCACACCTTGACTAAATGTTGCAGAGAGGTCATAAAAGATAAGGGAGTAAAGGACAAATACTGTATGAATGCGTTACTATGAACTAAATATATTGTGTAACATATTGTTTGATCCACACACACACACAAAAAATTTATATGTATCCATTACATTTAATGGAGAAATGTATATATTTATTCATCTGTGTTTACTGTTTAGTTTTTAATTGTTTATATTTTCGATTATTAAATGTACAAATAAAGTTAAGAGAAAAAAAAAAAAGATAAGGGAGTTCATGGGGTGTACAAAATCGTTGTTTACCTTGGTAGAAGTAGGATCAGTGAAGTG
>JAQZBX010097697.1:0-11655 GCA_029593785.1 Cabassous unicinctus | reverse complement strand
TGGCTTCTTATTCCCACCCCCCCACCCCCACCCCCAAGACTTCAGCCCAGGCCCAACCTTTTGGTCTTGTCGCTTCGGGTCACCTCCATTTGATGACTCCGCCTGGTCAGGTCCTTGAGGAGCCAACCTTTGTTGGCTGTACACCAGCCCACACCCTGTCCAGGCTGGCTCTGGCCCCCAGGAGGGTAGATCCATACAGATCAAGCTAAGGGAATTCTCCATTCCAACTCTGCTGAGACAGATGAATTCCAACCTGTAGCAGTTTGATATTGTTTATGAATTCCAAAAATAGATATTGGATTATGTTTGTACACTGGTCTGTTCCTCTGGGCATATTAGATTACTTTAGATTCAGAGGTTTCACTTTTATTTGATTAAATAAGGGCTAAAGCTTTGATTGGGCCACACATCAGTAGGATGTTGAGTCCCCACCCCCTTGGTGAGCGGGAACTCACAGAGAAACTGCACTGCAGAGAAGGGAGGTTGGAGTTTTGAGCTGGAGCCCCAAGAAGTAAACACACAGGAGAGGAACACAGAGGAATAGAGATGGCTCCCTAGACACAGAGGCCCCAGGGAGAGAGAGCCTGATAGTCTACAGCTAACCTTGTAGAGAGACCAGAGTAGCTGAGCCCAGAGAGAAACGAGCCCCAGGAGAGAGAGGAGACATATCCCAGCCTTCAGTTGATATTGGAAGAAGTTGGGACCACGGAGCCATAGAGGAGAGAAGAGGAAGGCTGGAAGCGTGCAGACGTCGGCAGCCATCTTGCTCCAACACATAGCAACAGACTTTGGTGAGGGAAATAACTTACACTTTATGGCCTGGTAACTCTAAGCTTCTACCCCAAATAAGTACCCTATATAAAAGTCAACAGATTTCTGGTATTTTACATCAGCCACCCCTTTGGCTGACTAATACACAAGCTGTAACTCAGAATGTTGTTTCCTGCAAATGTAATGTTGGGCCCAGTTGTCAAGTTTTATATTTATCTGTGTTCAACAACTTCAGAGAAATCCTGCTCCTCTCAAGTCTTCCCCATCCAGGCAAATGGCAGGCTATCTTTCTAGCTGCTCTCATTCCTTGCTCAGACTCTCTGCCTCTCACATGCCATATCCAATTCCTCAGCAAACCCTGAAAATGATCTTCAAATAAGTCTAGAATCTAATTCTTTCAGCACCTGTACCACTCCTGTTCTGCTCCAAGCCACCACCATCATCTCTCACCCAAGGTATTGCAATAAACTAACTCGTCTCCCTGGTTCCACTCTTGCTGTCTATGCTTCACAGAAAAAACAAAGAGAAACTTTTAGAAAGTCAGGGAATCAGCAAATCATGGTGGAATAAGGACCTCTGAAAATTCTCTTCTCCGTGAAAGAAACAAGAAAACTGGTGAAAATTGTAAGAATCAAATTTTTCAGTACTCTGGAAATTAACCAAAGATATGCGGCAAGCGAGGGAGCATTTATTCCGGGAAAAAAACAGTGAATTTCTGTAAGATCGGAAGCTTCGTGGCATTGTAACTTGTCCTCTTCCCACCCTCCTCTCTCTTGCTCTGCCCTTGCCTTGCAAACAAACAGCCTGAAATCACAGTGCAAACCAGCAGCCTGGCAGCCACAGGAGGGGCCAGAGCAGGATAGAAGCCCCTTCAAAGTCTTTTTCTCAGAATTGTCATTATTGGCTCTCTCTGGCAGTTCGCTGGAAGACTCCACTTGCAAGGCTGTCTTGATTTAACCTGACTAAAGGCTCACCTAGTATCTTACTTTGCCAGTACTGCTCTGACAAATACCATGCAACGGTGGGCTTAACAGCAGGAATTTATGGCCTCATGGTTTTGAAGGCCAGAAGACCAAAATCCAGATGCTGGCAAGGCCTGGCTTTCTCCCAGAGTTGGCCTCATTCTGATGATTCTCCCATCCCATGTATCTGCTTCATTCTCTCCTCTGTGGCCTTCTCTGACCTCTGGCTTCTACATCATCCAGCTTCTTCTGATTTCTGGTTTCTACTGACAGCCTCCAAATTTCCTCTCTTAACAGAGAGAATAGGGCTTTTCAAAGATCGTATTCACAAATGAGTCCACATCCTGACTCACCTTAAACATAGTCAAAGATACTATTTACTAATGGGCTCCCACCTCCCAGAAGGCAGAGTAAGACTTGACTGTGTCTTTCTGGGGAATGTAAAAAGACCCTACAGTATCAAGCTCCTGGTTTCTTCTCTGACCTCACTTTCTACCACTCTTCTACCTGCTCACTCCATTCCAGCCACACTAGCCTTGTTTTGTTCCCCAAGCATGCCAACCATGCTCCCACCTCAGTGCCTTTGCACGTGCTTTCCTCAGTCCTAGACAAAAATTGTCCAAATGTCTACACAGTTCACTTCTGTACCTCTTGCAGTCCTTGCTCAAATTTCAACTTTCAGTGAGGCCTTCCCTAACCATATTCCCCAGCACTTCTTTTCCTGTATCCCTACTTATTTTTCTCTTTCATATTTATCATGGTCTCATATACAGCACGCTGTCCTTATTTATTTATCATCTGCCTCCTCCCACTAGAAAAGGATTTAAGCTTCGTGAGGGCTGAGATTTCTGTCTGCTTTCTCACTGCTCTATCTCCTGCTGGGCACACAGTAAGTGTTCATTAAATGTCTGCTGGTGATTGAAGAATGAATGAATGCTTACAGCAGCAAATAGATTTGGAGGGCCTGTCCTGAGAATGAAGACCCTTCCAGATTCAAACAACTGACTTATAAATTACTTCTGAAATAAACTTTTTTGAAGACTGGATGCTATTTGTTATTAAAGTGTTATCCAAGGTTAAGAGGTGTCAGAAAATATCTACCTGTTAATCCTTGAAACTATGCATGAAAGCAGCAGGCCCCAGGCTCTTTTCTTTCAGCACTTGATTGTGTGAGTCTTGTCCAGCATCTAATCTTTGATCCTCGTGTTTGGGTCGTACTTTTTACACGGTCTCACGCAGTGACATTGACTGCCTGCTAACTCTTTCTCTCCCGACCTTTGTGCTTTGAGTCTGTCTAACTCGGAGCCAGCTTTACAGGCTGAAAGACATCCCAGATGCCCCTGTCTGTAAGAGAAGGAGCCCTGCGGCAGGAGCCCCCTGCCAGCCGACCTCACAGCATCCTGAGCTCCAGAAAGCACCTTTGTTGTGCTTCAATGGCCTTTCCACCTGAGGCCTAAGGTAAGACACATACCAGCAAAAATTGAATGCACAGACTTTGACGTGATTGTTTCTCTTCACTTTGATCCAGCCTCGTTTAGGAGTCAGCCTTTGTGTGACTAGAAATCGAAAACATGAAAGGGAAGAGTTTCTTGAGCGGCTAAAAAAAGTCATCATTTTTTCTGAAAATGGAGTCGTAGTGGGAAAAATTCTCTCTGTACTTCTGCCATCTCGATTTGCTGTTTTGCATACACAAATGGCTATTTACTCTATTTATACAGAGCGTGACAAAGAGATACGAAACAGAAAAAGTTGAAAGGACCATCTCTGTTACTTTAAAAATTTGTTTCCCTCTGGATTCTTTAATGCCTGTCCTCTTTATTTCATAGAACACTTTCTCTGTGGCTGATCCCAAGCCTGCCAGTGGCAATAATCCAGATAAGTATAATCGAGAATCACTTGGGTTTTGTTGCCACTTAAATATTGTGTACCTGCTACAGGGTCATTATATCTAGGGCTAACTCATTAACTGTCCACCAATAAAACTAAACAAAACAAAAACCCCTGCTCCTTATGTTGCCAAGCCTGGGCTCTCACTAACCCAAATGGGGAATTTCAAAGTCAAACTTGACACCTCCCACTGAAACGCTATGCAAATTCTGTCCCTCACTAAGTCACTGCTTTGACCCTAATCCAGGCCTTCAAATCTTCTCCTGAATGGAGGTGATATCAGGACTGGGTCTTGTGAAGCACTAGGCATGTGTAAGAGCAGATGATTTTTTTGCACCTTCCTCCTTCATATAACAAAAATTATTTTTAATAATGATCATGAAACCACTCAAATAGTAATGTTCAGAAAAAAAAACAAAAACAGAATTTTTTGTAAGTAAAATACGTGTGTATGTGTGTGTAAGATTATGTTGAGTTTTAAAAAGTAACAAAAATAAAGGAAAAAACAGCTATCAGTCACTTTTGTATCTATCTAAAAACCTGAGCTTTGATCCTTTAGTTACAGTCTGATATAATAATATTTATGTAAATGATGGTCCATTGACGAGTGGATTTTAATAAAATTGAAATGTATGCAAAAGATCCACTTTAGATAATTACTAAACTGTACCACTAATGTGAGATTTTGTTTTCCTATTTGTTTGTTTGTTTTAAAACAAGCAATTAACAATTTAAAAGAGTAAATTAAAATTTTTAATTTTTAAAATTCATATTCAGAAAAATAGTTCATGTATGAAACAAATTAGCATTTCCAAAACAACATTACACCTCACTGTTTGCAATGTTTTAAATTGCAAACACAACTGGGTCCCATAGAATGGCAGAATTAAAGTAATTGAAGTTCTGTTTCTTCATCTTTATAATCACTGTGCCATCACTGTTTATTTCTAATCCACACAGAAATATATCTTACTGCAGGGGTTGCAGACACAGCTGCACCCAAAGCAAGAGCTAATAATTCTGAACAAACTTACCTTTAAAATGAACATTTGTAGTTGAGTCTGTTGTGTCAGAGGCCAAACGTTCTTGGCCAAGAGTTCTTTGAATCAACTCCCAAGTAGAGTACGTTTATTAAAAGGAACGTAACACGGGACACAGTACCACAAATGAGAGACTTGCACAGAGAAAGAAATCAGGAGATGTGCACAAGGTCCCCCTCAATTATTTAAGAGTACTGATCAGCATATGTATGTGAAGAAACTGTCTGAGAATTCAGAAAGAACTACCCAAAGGAATAGAAGGAAGAGTGTCTGGCACCTACACCAGGCAGGAAAAGTGCCTGCTCCCATCAGCCAGCCCAGAAGTCCTCATAATTCAAGAGGCTTTGTGTAGAGAACAGAGAAGATTCTTGTTTCAGTAGTGGGAATTATTAGCTCTAGACCAAATTCTGCTCTGATCCTTCCTAACAAATCTTAAATGCAATACCCAAAAGTTACAAATCATTTCTAAGAAAACTAACTATGTCTCAGAACAAAACAAAAGAATATTTATTGATAAAATTCACAATGTCCACTCACCAATTCAAGATTACCAGACATGCAAAGAAGCAGAAAAACATGACATATAATGAGAAGAAAACCAATCAAAACAAGATCATATTTGGCACAGATGTTAGAATTAGTAAACATGGCTGTTATGTATTCTATATGTTTAAGGGCTAAGGAGAGACATGGAAATAAATACACATACATACATACATATATATATAAATTTTTTAAAGCCCAAATAAAAATTCCACAAATGAAAATGACAACGTATGAGATGAAAGAAAACATATACTTGATATGATTAAAAGCAGGTCAGACATTGCAGCAACAAAAATTAGTAAATTTGAAGACATAACAATAGAAACTATCCAAAATGAAACTCAGAGAGAAAAAAGAATTTAAATAAATAAAAAGTACATTAGTGGCCTAATAAACATGTAATTGGAGTCTCCAAAGGAGAGGAAAGGGGCAGGTTGAATTTTGTACCCTAGAAAAGCATGTTCTTAATTTTAATCCATTTCTGTGGGTGTGAATGCATTGTAAATAGGACCTTTGAAAGATGATATTTTTCGTTAAGGTGTTAGCCAGCTGAAACAGGTTGAGTTTTAATCTGGATTACTGGAGTCCTTTATAAGCAGAATGAAATTCAGACATAGAGAGAGAAAGCCATGGGAAAAAGAAGCTGGAAGTCAGCAGAATCCAGAAGAGAAGGGAGAAGATGCTGCCATGTGACAGAAAAGCCAAGGATCCAAGGATCTGGCAGCCAGCCACAGAATGCCACAGTCTTCTGGGAGAAAGCATTGCCTTACTGATGCCTTGATTTTAGACCTCTTCTAGCCTCAAAACCATGAGCCAATAAATTCCCGTTGCTTAAGACAACACATTTTGTGGTATTTGTAATTGTATCCAGGAAACTAATACAATAGGAAAGATAGAGCTTTTAAGTGTAAAACCTAAAACTATGAAACACATGGAAGAAAACATAGGAGAAAAATTCTATGGACTTAGGTTAGACAAAGATACCTTCAATACAACACCAAAAACATGATTTCTAAAAGAAAAAATTCATAAATTGTACTTCATCAAACTTGAAAACTTCTGCTCTTCAAAAGATACAATTAAGAGAACAAAAGGCAAGCCATAGACTGGGAGAAATATTTGAAAATCATATATCTGATAAAGGAATTCTATCCAGAATATAATAAAGAAATCTCAAAACTCAAAAAACAACTAGGCAAAAAATGGGCAATAATAATAAATAGTTAATAATACAAGAATGTTCCTCTATCACAAGGTGTTAAGAATCTGGTGATACATGGGAAAAATACAACTAATGTAACTTAAAGACAGTTAGCAGTAATATTGTAATATTTTTGTAGCAAAGGCAAATAAGCTACCAAATCAATGCTGAAGATTAAAAAAAGAATATGGGATTCAGGTCTGTGAGATGTGAATATGATCAAGCTTTTTTTCTCTCTCTCTCTCTTCATTAACAAGGAGACCGTGGTCATGCCATTTAACCAATCTGTGCTCATTTATTCATCTTTCGGAACACTAGAGAAACAATTGAGTTTGCTTGTAGAATTAAGTAAGACAAATATGCATGGGCAGGATTTTTTAAAGGAGTGCTTCCATAATTTGTTAACCTGCTTTTTGTCTGTTATTTTATTTTTTTTGAAGCTGAAATAAAGTTAATTTTTATTTTTTTATAATGGGCAAAAGGTTTTAAGAGACACTTCACCAAAGAAAATATATGAATGGCAAATAAACAAAAATATGGTCAACGCCATTAGTAATTAGGGAAATGAAAATTCATATGACAATGCAATATCACTACACACCTATTTGAATGACTGAAATTAAAAAGCCTGACCACACCAAGTGGTGCCAAAGATGTGGAGGAACTGGAACTCTTAAACACTGCTGTAGGGAATGTAAAATGGTACAACCTCTTTCGAAAAGAGTTTAGCAATTTGTTAGAAAGCGAAACATAACATGTGATCCGGCTATTCCACTCTTAGATATTTACCCAAGACAAAAGAATATGTATATGAACATGCAAACCCTTGTACATGAATGGTTGTAACAGCTTTATTTGTCGTAGCTGAGAACTGAAAGCAAACTAAATGCCCATGACCAGGTGGATGGATAAATACTTTTGTGGAATATCCATACAATGGAATACTGCTCAGCAATGGAAAGAAATAAACTATTGACACACATAGCCATGTGGATGAATCTCAGCATTATCGTGCTGAGTGAAAGAAGCTAGACCAAATATACCACACTATACAACTCCAGGCTTGCTTCTGGGCTGACATTGTCCCTGCTTACTCTGCAAATTTCTGACAGTCCGGATGCAACTGGAATTCAGAAATCTGGTATGTTTAAATTGAAGAAGATAGACATGCCAGAGAAAAATCCCCACCTTCAAAAAAAAAAAAAAAAATTGAAAGGAGAAGCAAGTGGGTGAGTCACGACGAATCCTCCCAGTATGCCCTGTACAATCCACAGTGTTACACCTTTATTTTACCTCTTCTAGCTGTTAGCTATGTAACATGCAAGGAAGCTGATGAAGCCTTAATGAGTGTCCTGTTGCTTTTTTCATTCAAAGAAATGGGGAAGTACTGAACTGAACAAAATTTCCATCTGCCTTTTTTGGCTGATTTGGATTTCCAATGTCATAAAATGAAAAGATCTTGCATTTGTGAAATAGCCTGGGTGGGATGACTGTGAACAGAGTAAACACAAAAGTGTACCATAATACCATGAAGGCTGGAAAATGTCCTTAATCTGTATGCTGTGTGTGTTTGTGTATAGGTTCAAATGATTTTAATTATGGGAATGCATAATTATTAACATTAAAGAAAACATTTTAAAATCTTAGAATATGTCTTGGGTACTGAAACTGAAACAGTAGAAAACCATTTGATTTATCCATTTCTTGGTTTTCTATAATCATTATTTAATTGCTATTGTTTAAAGGATCCATGAAATAAGACTAGTTAAGAAAAGGGTCATCCATGATTTTAGCAAGGTTATAAATAAGACATATCAATTGCCTCTAAGATGACTGAAAAGCACGGTAGTGAGTTGGATAAAAGAATGGGCTTCTTTAAGTCAAATTGTGGAAGGCAGAATAATGGCTACGCAAAGATGTCCTAACGCCCTGAAACTGTGTATATGTTATGTTATATGGCAAGGGGAAATTAATCAGCCCTTTCTACGGAATCCATCCCATCTATATTGCAATATAGTTCCCTTAATAAAATCAACTGTGTTAATTATGTCCCAAGACAACATATGACACTACTCTTACATTAATATCATCACTTTCACACGTGAAAGTGGAAAACTCAATAGCAAACCTGTACTCAGTCTTTCTGCTTGACAAACTTTTGCAGCCGTGGAGAAAGTTACACGATTTCTTACCAGATTATAAATTATCTCACCCTTGCATCATCGGAGGTCCACTATCTCCATGGAGCAGCAAACATGTGCTCCTATAAAATTTTATTCTTAACAGAATGACCCTGCTGGCATTTTAAAAGATAAATGTGAGTTGCAGGGAGAGAAAATATAGTCACTCAAGGTATTATGAACCAAATCCTTTGCATTTCATTCCTGTTATGAAGTGTAACAAACCCTCATTGCTCTGAACTCCACTAACCAGAATTTGGACCAAAGTTTCCCTGAGACAGATATTTGTATAACTTACATAGGGGAGGAGAAATCTTTACTGTGCAAGTTAATAATGTGAATGAGATTGTCAAAACAATGCTTACTTATGAAAGAGTATGCCCCAAATATTCTTTAAAATATCTCATGCAAAAATGCAAGAACACCATGTTTATTTGAACATATAACTGTGGACACAATCTTAGAGCTTTAAATTGGAGAAGAATTGAAGCTATTTTGGATGTAGATCCACTTTTCAGGCAAAGAAATGTTTTGTTTATGAATAAATATAGAAGAAGAATATATTATTTGCTTTTGAAAAGCAAATTCTCAATTTCATACTTCCTCCTGAAACTTTCCAATGCAATTTTATTATTTATTGCATCAAAGATGCTATTTTTCTGGAGAATAGGATGTCCCTAAACAAGTGGAATGATTACTCTGAGACTAGAATGCCCTGGAGTGCAGGGCTAAACAGCCTAACTCCAAACACTTCTGTAGCAGTTACTGTGTGTCCAGTACTCATTTAAGAGCTTTGCAAATACTAACTCATTTAAGTTTCACAACAACTGGGAGATAAGTGCTGTAATTAACGTCATTTGAAAGATGAGGAAATCAAGACATTGAGAAATTAAATTACCTGCTCAAGGTCATGCCTAGGAAAAGCAAAGGTGAGATTAGAGGCCAGGCCATCTGGCTATAGAGCCTGAGCCTCTTAACCGTTCTACTGCCTTGACTTTCTGCTCTGATATATCAGATTCTTCTATCCAGATGTCTTTGATTCACCATCGTTACACCCTTAATTTTGTCATTATTACAAAAGCACTAGATAATAATAATAAACAATAATAGTAATAAGAAGGGGCAAAGTTCTTTTTGTAAAAAATGCAATATTTTATATTGTGTTTAATATTTTAAGTAAATTTTAAAAGATTATGAGTTAATAGTTTAAGAAACTACTAAACACAGAGATAAAATTTCATTAGAAATACATTTCTTAATGGTACAAATGGGATTGTTCTTTCTTCTTTATCCTTGGACAAATATTACTTATTGCTAAAATGAAAACGTGTTCAATATCAGCCTGTTTTTCTTTTGATAGAATTAAGCACTGAGAAAGCTTCCTGACAAGTAGATGGAAATGGAAAGATTTTTGGTTATAGAAAAGCCACTCAACTCATGGACTCTTCATAAAATATGTCCCCAAAATTATGCAGTGAATTATCATCAAATATACTTTTATAACAGCTTTATTGAAATTTAATTCACATACTCTAAAATTCACTCAAAGTGTGTAATTCTGTGGTTTTTAGTCTATTCACAGTATTGCACAATCATTACTATATAATGCCAGAAACATGTTAATCACCCAAGAAGAAATCCCATATCCAATATCAGCTACTCTTTATTCTCCCCTCCTCCCCCTACTCTGCCCACAGTCCCTGTATCCCTGGAAAGCACTGATATGCTTAGGTCTCTATAGATTTACCTATTCTGAATATTTCATATAAATTCTATCACACAATATGTGGCCATTTGTGTCTGGTTTCTTTCACTTAGCATAATGTTTTCAAGTTTTGTCCATGATGTGACATATACCAATACTTCATTCCATTTTATGGAATGGATGTACCACATTTTGTTTGTTCAGTTCATCAGTAGATGGACACTTGGGTTGTTTCCACTTTTGTGCTATTATGAAAAAAACTACTATGAAATATTTACATATGAGTTTTGTGTAAACATATGTTTTAAGTTCTCTAGGAGTAGAATTGTGGGCTCATTTAGTAACCATATGTTTATTTTTTTGAGGAGCTACCAAACTGTTTTCCATAGCAGCCACACAAGTTTACATTCTCACCAGCAACATATGAGGCTCAATTTCTCCACATTCTTATTATCGTAGTTTGCTAGGCTGCTATTACCATGTGTTTATCTTTTTAGAAGTGCCTATTTTGCCATTTTTATTAGGTTATAACCTGTTTATATATTGAGTTGCAACTGTCCTATTATATATTACAAATACAAGACTCTTATCAATTATATTATTTGCAAATATTTTCTCCCATTCAGTGGGCTGTCTCTTCATTTTCTTGGTGGTATCCAATGAAGCACACAAATTTTTAATTTTGATCAAGTCCAATTTTTTCTTTGTTGGTAGTGCTTTTGCCGTCATAATCCAAGAAACCATTACCTAATCAAAGATTAAGAAGATATACACTCATGTTTCTTGTAAAAATTTTATAGCTTTAGATCTTATGTTTAGGTCATTGATCATTTTGAGATAGTTTTTATATATTGTGTCCAGTCCAACTTCATTCTTTTTCATGTGGATATTCAGTTGTTGAAAAGGCTATTCTTTCCCCCATTGAATTGTGTTGGCACCCTTGTCAAAAATGAATTGCCTAGGGAAGCAGATGTAACTTAAGTGGTTGAGCACCTGCTTCCCATGTACGAGGTCCTGGTTTCAATCTCCGATACTTCCTTAAATTTTAAAAAAAAGAAAAGAAAATGAATTGCTCATTGTGGCTGTTTGAAATTATTTCATGAATCCCAAAAAGAGAAAGATTATGTTTTTAAACTAGTCTATTCCTGTGGTTGTGATACCCTTTGATTGAATTAAAGTCTGTTGAGGGTCCTTTGATTAGATTACTTGATAAGATAGATTTAGGGCTTTTGATTGGACTATGTCAGTGAGGCATGAGTCAGCTTGGGTCTCCGCCCTTTTACTGGAGCTGATATTAATGGAGACACAGAGAGAGAGACACAGATACAGGAAAAGGAAGCCACCATATTTGATCCTGTCATGT
>JAQZBX010097696.1:0-11664 GCA_029593785.1 Cabassous unicinctus | reverse complement strand
GGGGGCTCTATCCACTGAGCCACACCCGCTTCCCATTTCTGATTTCTTGATAATCTTTATTCTGGAATTTTTTTTTCCTGATACCTTGGCTGCATTTGTCATAGAACAGTTAGGTTGTCTCCTCCTACTTCAGCTTTGAGTTTTTGTGGAGGAATTAACCCTTACTGCCTTGCATATCCCACCTCCACCCGTGCTCATGGACATGTCCTCCTGTAGAAATCCCAGGGATGATACTGAAGTGAATTCTTATCATCCCTCTTTTGAAAAGCCAGGTCTTAGGACCACCCAGAGGGAAACTGCTCCCAGAGTATGTTTCAGGTGAGCTTTGCTTGCCTTTCTCATGAGGAAGTTGTGTTCGTTGCCCTGGATTGCAGCAATTTGTTTACATGGCTTTGCCACCCCTAAAAAGTCACATCTCTGTAAGGGAAGAGGCTGTGCCTGGCCCATGGACCTCTTTCCAGATTATACCTACAAGGCAGTGGCTCTCATTTACATGCATCCTGAGAGTCACTAAAGCAGAATTTGCTCTGTAGAGGCAATATTCTACCTGCTTTTAAAATCAAAGTATGGTATAGAAAAATAAACTCAAGCATCAGATGGGCAATGGGACATACAGATTGCTTCCACTGCGGAAGGCAAATGCTTCTGTAAAGTTATTTATGAGATTATAAGAACTTTGACACCACCCATATATAACTAGAGAGTTGATATCACCCATGTTTTAGTGCCAAAGGTTAAGTAAAGGTAAATATCTTCCTTTCTTCATATATTTCTGATTTCTTTCTCTTTTCTAGTTTCTCTCATTCAAATTTTCCTCAAAAGGAAAAATGTCTTTTCCCTCAGTGTCCCCTCTCATTGTCAAGCCTTGTACTTTAGGAAATTTTAAATTCTCTCCATTTGGATTTCCACATGGTTTTTTCTGTGCTTTAGATTTCATCGCACAGAATTTTTTGATTTCTTAAGGTTTCCAACACTGTCAGAACCGCAGCTTTTAGTGGTCCTTTCTGATCAAGTCTAGCCAGTGGTCCACTTCTGATACCAGGATCCAGATGTAACAAGAATGCCCATGACTGGGGATGTTTTGCCAGTTAGGGACAAGATGGCCTTTGTCCTTCTGTGTGTTTGTCCCGCGTCTTTAACAATTGCTCTTAGAGCTACAGCTCCTCCAGACGGTGGCTGCTCTGAGACAGTGTTAGTTTCCCCAGAGCACATAATTTACCTCCTCAGCTGTGAGGGCTGAAGATGAAAGTGCCGTAGAGCTCAGAGACTGTTTTCTAGACAGGTTTTAATGTGCAGGAAACTGAAACTTAGTGTGTGGATTAGTATGAATTAGGTTGCAAATGTATTTTCTTCTAAAATGCGTAAAATCTAGTTTTTAGAAAAATGATATATTTGCTTTTTGTGTGTGGTGACCATACATGCCAGAAATTTTGCATTATGGTAACAATTGATTGGTTTAGGTGCAGTACTATGCAATATTAAGGTGAATTCTAGGTAGTGGCTACTTGAAATTGTCTTTAGAACTAGCTACAATTGTCATAGTTTTAATTGATATGCAAAATTCTTCTACTTAGCAAATCTATGTACTACAAAAATCTGACATTACATGCCCTGATTTAGAGAGAAAAAGAATGTAGAAAGAATTCTTCAATGGTTTTAGAAACTTGGGCTTAACAATATTCTGTCCTAAATTTTTATTGGAATAATATCAGTATAATATAATAGCAGTTGCCTATCTCTCTGTTATGTCTGTTCTGTTAACATATATATATATTTCTCTCATTTATATTTTTAATACAGAAATTTGATTGCTATTTTGTTGCATTCATTTATGCAGGTTGAGTGTATTTTTGGAAATATTACAAGGAATTTAATTCAGGTAATTCATGAATATACAAAAGAAAACATATACTTCCCATTCACTGTAAGTTTCAATTTTCTGTCCATTGGAAATTGGCTTATAAATTGATCATTTAAATTGTGAACTATTTACAAAATATTTGCAATTTTTTGCCAGAAAAATAAAAAATTAAGTTTGTGTATCCGATTATTTTTCTAAACCTTGACTGAGTCACATGATGCATAATAAACAGCACCTATTTAGTGTATGTAAGTAGTAGATTTTGACATATGTATACAACCATGAAACTATCCCTGTGATCAAGATAGTAATCATATCCATCAAGCCCAAAAGTTTCCTCGTGCTCCTTTGTAATCCATCTTTCCATCCCTCTCTCCATTGCTACCACCTCCCCTCAACCACTGATCTGCAGTCTATGGAATTTTGTGTAATGGAATCCTATAGGATGTATATTTATTATCTGGATTCTTTAACGCAGCATAATCATTTTGAGATTTATGAATTTGGTTTTACATATTAATAGTTTGTTCATTTTCATTGCTGAATAGAATTCTTTGTATGGATATATTACCATTTATTTATCTTTTACCTTGGAAAGAGACCTGGGACTGGTTTTAACCATTTGGTCAAGGTCATTAAAACCAACACAGAAAGTAGCACCTCTGTGAGATTTCCCCAGGGTATACTTGTCCTTTGCAACTCAATGCTGAATTGGATGGGGAAAAAATCCAACTGAGTTGGTGTCTAAAAGAGCTCAAACACCTAGGCCTTTAATAACAATTTGGAATTCTCATTCAAAAGAGCAATCACTAATATGTACTCTTTTGGTTTTGCTAATTACCCCCAACATCTTATGAAAGATTTCAGTGAGACAGCAACATTAAGTCATTAGCATTCAACTAAACTCGATTTATCATATCTTTCCATTTATCCATCCACCTACCAATCCTCCATCCATCCCTCTAGCCATCCATCAATCCATCTTATTTTTGGTGCATGTTAAAGTAAATTGCTGACATAAATATTTTTCCTTCCTAGATATGTCAGCATGTGTGTTATTAACTAGAGCTCAGTATTTGTTTACAGATTTTTCTTTTAATGTAAATTTTACATAGAATGAAATAGACAAATCATAAGTGAACATTCACTGAGCTTTGACAAATACATATGACAGCATAATCCAAACCCCGATCAAGATATAAACATTATTATCATCCCAAAAGGTGCCCTCATTTTCTTACCCAGTTTGTACCCTCATCATAGGTTAATTTGCTTGTTGTAGAATTTCAAATAAATAGATGCTTACCATATGCACTCTTTTGAGTCTGTCTTCTGCTCAGTACAGCGTTTCCGAGATTCATTCGTGTTGTCACCTGGATCAGTAATTTATTCCTTCCCCTTGCTGACTCGTGTTCTGTTGAATGAATTTCCCTGTGTGTTTAATGCTCTGTCTTCAAGGAAACATTTAGAATTAACAGTATTAAGGTTTTTAAAAACATACTGTTAAATTCTGAGTTATCTCTCTAGACCAGTTATCAGGAACACTGTCAACTTTTCTTTATTCACATCAGAGTGCAATAAAATTAAAATCAAGAATCTTAGCGAATTCTCACATTATTAATGTCATTGTCATTATCACCATTTAGGTTTTATTTAGACTTTAAAAGTTGACTGTTTTTGAGTAAAGGTATCTATTGTTTTTTATTAAATTAATTGCCTCATGCTCATAAAAATTAACTCATTCAAGAGAAAAGTGTGATTCAAAGGGACACCAGCCCAGCCTTAGACACAGGAGTGGGTGGGGTCCATGGTGAACTGGAAATTGCTCTCTACTTAAGGACACACATGCTCAATGTCCAGCAACACTGCCAGCCTCACGGGCAACACGAGGTGCCAACTCCATTCTTTCTTGGAGGCCGGTTTACGGTTTCTGTGGTTGATTCTTTGTGACTGTTAAATTACAGATTTCTTTGAAGCTCCTCATTATTTCCAATATTGTTATTCCAGCTGGCTGAATATCTGCCTGATGATTTTCATCCTGGTCCTGATTTTTATGGAATTGCTCGGAAGCCTGTCATCATTATTGCTTACTTGGGAATTGCTTCATTTGCCATTTTCATCTGGAGCTGTGTGTTTGCTGTGAGTATATTATAGTGCCTTGTAGGTGTATTGGACTCTTAAATAAGCAGGAAATTCCATATTTTATTTTTTTTTTGCTTTTAGATTACTAACATGAACACTTGTTTAAAATGGATGCTAACCTTTTACAATCCAGTCTTTGAAATAAGGACTCAGTGGGCAAGACAACTGTATACTCTTGATGGAACACTTCAATTTATAAATCCTTTTTATCGTAAAGAAGTAATAATATTAAGCATTTTCTGAGCCCTTCATATAGTGCTAGTGGAATTGTAGGTTCACCTGAAAAGCAGTTTAGTAATGTGTCTGAAACCTTTAAAATGTTCATATCCTTTTTATTCAGTATAAATCTACATATGAGACTCTACCCCAATGAAATAACCAGACATGCTTTCAGTGACCCTGGAGGAAGATATGTGATCAAATAGTAGTTATTACAGTGAGAATGTGGCAACAGTACAGCAAGAGTTAAAATCATTGTGCATCCTTACAGTGCAGCTCTTAAATTTCATGTGATCCAAAGGTATTTCAGGGCATGGACAGTGCTCTTGATCAAAGGTCAAGTGGAAAAAAGCAGAAACCAGGAATTTCTCTATAGTTTAGTTCAAACAGTATGTGCTACTACACACACAGGGCTCTCATTTCTGGTTATGCTTGTGCATTTTCTCTGCTCCTCAACCATTCCATTTCTGATTTGTTGACCTCTGTGTTTTAAGTGTTCTGATATAACCTGCTTTGTTGGAACTGTTAATCAATTCAACAAATAGTCAACTCTGAAAAAGATGTTTTAGATTCTGTATGGTGAATGAAAGAAGCATATCTTAGTCCAAAGATTTTGCTTTTTCTTTTGTTTTCTTGGAGACGTTTTAACAATCCCTGGTTCTGGATTTCAAATGTCTATTGGATTTGACAAAAAATATTTGCAAATTATAAAAATGTGTGCTGTTTCCATGAGGGATGTTGTTGATGTGGGAAAGTGTAGGAGGGAGAGGGAGTGGGGCATATGGGAATCCCTTTTATTTTTTTGTAACATTTATATAATCTAAATCTTCTTTAAAAATAAAAAAAATTAATTAAAAAAAGTTAGGTAGATTGAGTTCTTTTAAAATAGAATGTTAACAGATCTTTTGATCAAAATAAGGCATTTACCTTAGTGCTCCTTACTAGGAATGATTTATGAATTATCACCATTTAAACATTTAAAATTCTATTTTTTCAAATTTTAAATTCAGTGAATACACATTGAACTAAATAATCATTTTAATTTCATTGAATTATGATTTTATTTATCAGAAACTAAAGATTTTTATTAAGAATATATTTTGACATCAAATTTAATTTTTTTTCACTTCTAGATAAAGCATCGAGTATATCAAGGTACGATTTTAGACTTCTATTGTCTTTGTAATATTTTCTACATACTGTTGTTGATGTGGGTTCTAATTCAGCTGGAAGGAAATGTGATGACCTCTGATGTCTGGTTGACTTCTTACTTCTGGAAATCTTACTATTCCTGGGCTGTCAGCCTGGATGATAGAGTGGATGGAGGTGCCACCACTGAGACAGGCGATGTGGAGGAGGAAAATGTTTAGGAAGCTGTTGATGAGAAGAGTCTGGAGCCTGCAGGGAAGTGTCTTGCATGACCTGGATGTGGGAGCAAAGTAAGATGAGTAGGACACTGGCTGTGCCTGTCAAGAAGTTAAAGCTCAGAGGTGTCCAGATCTTGCTAGGCAGAGCTGTGTCATCATAGAGGTTTAAACCAAATGCTACAGCGTTTGAGAAGGGCCACTGATTCCGGGGAGAATGAAGAGAATGGACATGATGTAAAATGGAGATGATGAAATCTACGTGCTTTATCGATGGTAACAATTGAGTGGAGCTCTCTGTAGGGCAGGTGGCTGCGTGGCCCATCGTATGCCCTCAAATGCTGGTGTTTATTACAGGGATGTCAGCATTGGGGTGGTGAGAAACATGGCCTCAGTGCCCCAGAGCTCTCAGGTTGGGCAAATAGAAGAAAAATGTGCTCTTTAGGGTCAGATGAGAGAACTAAATGCCAATTGGAGGAGTCTGGTTTCCTGGACCCTGTTCGAGGTACATATAAATGGTGTCCACCTATAAGGTGGATGTTTGTTGTTTACCTGTATGGTGGGAGATAACATTCTCATCTTGGAGGTGAAAAATCTTGTGACTTAGAGATATTGGAAGTTGTCCAAGGTCCTCTGTAGACCACGTGGTAAAGCCAAGGTTCAGCCAAGCGTATTTGAATCCCAAGCCTATGCTCTTTGGACCACCCCACCCTGGTGGTCGTGAAATGGGGTCTGCTGGGCCGCAGGACGACCCAGGAGGCCTCTGAGTAGGTCCATCAGGTGACGTTTCAGAAGGAACTCTAAGGAATTGTAGTGTGTTTTTCTAAGTGGGGAGGAGGCATGAGGTTTTCTTTTGTAAAGCTGCTGTAGTGACATACTTATTTATCTTGATAATTAGAGGACAGAGATGTAAGTGGACAGGATGCTCAATTTTTCTATATCTCTCATCTCTGGCAATGGTATACCTATTTGAAGAGATCACATTTTTTTAAGAATAAGGGTGCTTAGTGAAGGGAGAGGTATTAGTTCAAGACAATTTATTGTGTTTCTCAATCTCTGAAAAAATTTTAAATAGAAATCTCATTAAAATAGGATTCTTCTTTTCATATTTTAAAAATAAATTTACATATCATTCACTAAAAATTACTTTTTTTCTGGCATGATATTAATAGTACCAGATGATGTACCTTTTCTGCTAATACATTGGGGTAATTTAATTTTATAGGATTTTCCTAATAATTTTAGAGATTGTTTTTTATCTCTTTTTAGCCAATTTACAGCAAATATTGTTGACAACCAAGAATTGCATGGAGGAAAACACTAAAATTCTAGAAAAAATATCCAATTGGGAAAAAAAGGTATAATTGCCCTTTCATTTTCTTTTCTTATGGCTTTACCTTGAATACTTCCACCCTCTTGTAGTTCAGGTCTTTTTCTCTTTGATGTTGCTGTTTTGTTTTATCATGTTCTATAAACAGTGCAAATTCAAAGCAAGCATCATCAGTGCAGAGTAATGGTAATGCTTTATTTCTGTGAGGAGTCACTCACTTAGAGACATGTTTTGCGAACCCTATCGTTAATATTTTGGAATTCTGAATCCTTTATTGCATATCT
The DNA here is from genome assembly GCA_029593785.1 of Cabassous unicinctus. Classification (NCBI taxonomy): domain Eukaryota; kingdom Metazoa; phylum Chordata; class Mammalia; order Cingulata; family Chlamyphoridae; genus Cabassous; species Cabassous unicinctus. The sequence continues at coordinate 4,464 of JAQZBX010097696.1, read as the reverse complement.
GTACAGATCAGTGAATCAAAGGAGTGGAGTCAAGAAACGAAGAAGAACAATGATATTCTGTCTGATGAAGTAAATAAACTTAAGGTAAAAATCCCTTTTTCCTGGATTAGGTTCTGAAAGCAGAAGTAAAAGGAATGAGTAATTATTATTGATCTCGATATGCTGTCTTCAAGGTTAACATCAAAACCCTGGAAGAGAAAAATGAAATGCTGGCTGACATCCTTGAGCAGACACAAGCGTCCCTGCAGAGTGAGAGACTTCAGAATGCCAACAATCAGGACTTGGTAAGACTTTTAGACCTCAGCGTTAGTCTCTGTACATTGGGTGAATCGAGTCCTCTACTTTTCCGTGCTGTCACCAAAAGTGAGAGGGGCTCTGAAAGCTGAACCTTCCTCTAAACATTGATCTGGAATATCCCTAAGTCTTTTCATATTTTAGGACCTAGGAAGTATAGATTTTCACAACCATGGGTAATTTTCTCATCATTTGTCATGCCGTCCAAGATAAGTAGGAGACTTGAGGGACTGAGAGAGACCATCCAGGATTTCATGCCAATTTGAGGGTCCTCATCCCTCTTAATGTAGAACAGAGAATTTTCAAAGTGATGTTTTTTTTGTTTGTTTGTTTGTTTGTTTGTTTTTCCCATTAAGAAAAGCCTTTCATTGGAGCTGTTTGACTTGAAATATTTCCCACCTTCTTTGTGTTCACCTTGTCATCCAGTACTCTCTTCCACTCACTCGTTGGCAGGAAAGTTGTGGAGGCCACAGAATATTTATGACTTCAAGGATTTTCTTCATTTCTCATTTCTTTATGTGCTTGAATTTTCTCCTGGGGTTTAAACTGGATCAGCTGATTTTACTTGAACTATAGGGGTAGCTGTGAGGTATGTCTTGTTGATGTTCTTTTTAGCATATGGCCCATTGTTTCTATTGAAATCCTAATATGTTTTGTTTCTGTCCTACATGCAGATTTTGGAAAAAGAAAAAATTATAACAAGCTTGAAAGACTCTATTTCAAAGACTGCTTCAGATATGTCTGAGGTATAGTTGCCTACACTTCCTTCAGGATTCATTGTATATCTTAACTTTGTTGGGGAACAAATATTTCATGTCTTAGAAAATTAAAGTTATGTGATGTCTAGTTGGAATTGTGTAACTCATTTTGTTCTTGGGAATTAATTCGTTAATGGGAATATTTTGCTTTAGGTCAAAAATGCCCTTCTTGAAGCCAAAATTACTGAGGCAAAAGCTAAGGCAGAAGATGAGCAGGTGTGGAAGGAAAATGCTCAGGTAAAGGCCCAAGAGGAGCAGGTAAAGAAAAGTCACTTCCAGAGACTAGGCAACGAGACAGCTGAAAACCGTGCCTTCCTGACTGTCCTTTCTCAAGCGTGGGCGTGCAGAATTCTTTTCTCATTGCAAAGTTTGAAAACTGTCCCTGGGACTGGATTGTGCATGCCATTCCTTGTCTCTTTGATATTTTTGTCCTTCTGCATAATTTTTCATGACTGTCGGGAGGATTATTCTTTGTCCTGTCACACCCAACCAGATTCTAACCTGAGTCACCCACGGGATGATGACAGCTGAATAGACTGAGCAGGTCTTTGATGACCCTCATGGGGCAGTTACTGCCCCACTGACCAGGGGAGGTTCCATCCGGTGGTTCCAGGCTTGGGAGACCCTGAGCCAGGCCCTTCTGTCCACACTGGAAGTGAGATGTGTGAATTGCCTGCTTGTGGACTGTTTTGATAGGGTGGAAGGGGCTTTCTGAAGGGTGTGCTCAACTGCCACTGGATCAACTTCCTTGACAGCTGTTTCTGGGGCTCCACACACTCAATTCTAGCCTTGAGGTTTCACCATCTTCCCTCCTGCTTTTAACCAAGGCCATGGCTAGAGTTAGAAAGACCAGCCGAAGAGGGGGCCTGGCATCGTCCTTCCCTGCCTCAGTTATATGGCCCCAAAATCCTGACTTATCTAATGCCTTTTTTTTTTTTTTTTTTGAGGTATTAGGGCCGGGGATTGAACCTGGGACCTCGTATGTGGGAAGCTCTGGTACTCAACCACTGAACTACATTGGCTTCCCTGAGTTGTTTTTTTCATTTGATTGTTGTTTGTCTTTGTTTTTAGGAGGCACCAGGAACCAAATGCAGGACCTCCCATGTGGGAAGCAGGTGCTCAACTGCTTGAGCCACATCTGCTCCCTCTAATGCATTTTCTTTTCCTTTTAAGTTGCAGCAAGAAAGTGAATGCCAGAGAAAAGAGCAGTCTGACTTTCAGGAACAAATCAAAGCCTTAGAAAACACACAAAAAGATTTGGAGGAAGCTCTGTCTGAAACAGATAATATTGTTATAAGTTCACCACATGCATAAAGTTGGAAATCTGCTTAACTAAAATTGAGAGGCTTTTTCTGATTGTCTTTTTCCTTTCCTAGGCTTTGACTGATTGCATTTCACAGTTGAATTTTGTCTCTGAAAGTGCATCTGAGGACATGAATGGAGAACTGGCAGGTAAGATCAACCTCGGGGAGGGCAGAACGCTTTCCCTTTATTTAACTATTCAAATGTCCTTTTGAGCCAGCTGCATCCCTCTCCAGTCCTGGCATGTGGGCTCCCAGCCCTGGACTTGTGCCTCTGACTGTATCTGTCCGGCCAGGTGGGTGCTGGGCATGGCAGAGCAGGGGCACCCAGGGTACCCTCATTCCTCACTTCCCTGAAGTGTACACCTGAAGTAGGTGAACTGTATTGCATGTGGAATATGTCCTAATTACAGTATTATTTTAAGGAAAATGCTGAGAAACCACTTCACAACCAGTAGGATGCCTATAATTTAAAAGGCAGACCAGGATGGGGAGAAATTCTGATCCCTGTACATTGAAGTTGGAAATGTACAGACAGTATGGCAGTCACTCAAAAAGTGAAACAGCATTACCATATGACCCAACAATTTCACTCCTAGTATTTATCCAAGAGATATGAAAATGTATTTCCACACCTAAACTTGCCCTCAAATATTTATTGCTCCATTATTTATAGGAGCCAAAAAGTGGAAACAAACTAAATGACCATGAACTGATGAATAGATAAAATATCGTGTATCTGAACAATGGAATGGTATTTGGCAATAAAAAATGAAGTACAGATACATGCTACAACAGGGATAAACTTTGAAAGCAATTTGTTAAGCTAAAAAAAACACACGTTGTATGATTCTGTTTATATGAAATGTCCACAGTAGGCAAATCCATAGAGAAAGAAATTAGATTAGTGGTTGCCAGAGATTAGAAGTCCGGGGTTTGGGCTAAGTGGGGAGTGACTATTAGTAGGCACAGGTTTTCCTTTGGGGCTGATGGAAATGTTCTAGGATTGGATAGCCGTAATCGTTGCCCAACTTTTTTTATTTTTATGAATATACTAGAAACCACTGAAATGTATACTTTAAAAGGGTAAATTGTGGTGTGCATTATCTAAATATAAATATAAAAAGTCAATTGCTCTTAATTCTTCTGCTAATTTGGGTTTTCTCTGAATGTTTGAACATGATGAAGTGTTTACTTCCTTGGAAACCTCTAGAATCAAGAAAATGTAAAGTTAGCAAGCAAAGGAGTATAAAGCAATTTAACTCTTCTGTTTTTTAGGTGACATGAACACAAAGATGAAAATTCAAATGCTAGGAATGATGGATGTCTCCCAGGTATAAATCTTTTCATAGTTTTCCTATGTGCTGCCTGGGAGTTCTAATTATCCCTCACTTCTGTGTTTCTGTTTGGAATTTGCAGGCAAAAATTACCATCTCAGCAGCTGAGGATGATCTGAAACAATTAAAATTTCAGCTGAGTGACTTGATGTCCACTAACTGTAACCTGCAAGGTAGGTTGCTTGTTAGAAAGAAATCCCAATTTGAGGAAATGATTTTGCCCTAGAAAGGAAAGAGTGGCTTCTTACTTGGGGCGGGGGCGGAGTGGGGTACTTTCCTCTGCCCCTCAGCCAAGCTCTCAGGCCTACATGCTCACACGGATTGGACAAAGGTGTTCTTCTTTACAGATTATAAAAAGGAATTGGAAGATGATTGTTCTGTATTGAGGTCTGCAAAAGCTGCAAGAGAAGAAGAACATAAAACCCTAAAGCTGAAAGTAGAGATTCTTGACGAAATCTTTGAGCAGCAAAGGATGGCTGCGGAAGAGTAAGATGTTCATTGTCATGGTTATGATAATGCTGTGCGAATGAATGTGTGGGCCTAGGCAGATAATTGTAATGTTTAGAATAGTTTCCAGAATATGTTTGCCACTTTCATTCAGTACAGAATTAGTTTGTTCTTACTGCCTTGATTTCCATAATCTGTATTTTTCTTTCCATTCTAAATGGTTGTCAGAGATCCTTGCCTGTAATTTATCTGGAAGGGCAGAAGGGGTGCTGACTGGTACCACCAGTTACTGCTGCTCAGCTGCTGCTTCTTTTTTTTTTTTTTTTA
>JAQZBX010097695.1:0-11666 GCA_029593785.1 Cabassous unicinctus | reverse complement strand
AGGCAGAGGACAAAGTAGGCAATGCTGACTATGGGGAAAGAAGCCATGAGATTCAAGACTTGTCCACAATTTCCAGAGCCACGGGTTATAAATACCCTTTCACCTGGAAGTACACCTGCACACAACCAACAGAAATACACAGTGTGCTTCATAAAAACAGTGGGAAGACTGTCATCTCCCAATGTAATAAGAGATGACTATGGCTCCTGTTGCTAATAAATAAGATATTTATACAGATATGTTACAGATATGAATATGAAAACCATTGTTTTATATGTTAATTAGCCCACAGTGTTTTGAAATTTACACTTTCTCCCTGATTACAAAACATAGGTATCCCTAACTCAGGCCACATGTGGATTTTCGCCTCCACATATAGACAAACACTATGGAATTTCTCAGATTTAAGGAATTTTGGTTTATGAACTAGCTGTTTATCAGTCCAATGGACACTCACTCCCTTCCTACTCTGCCCAACTCCTGCCCTTTTGTATATACTTGTCCCAAATCATTTTGGTTTCCCCATATGGGATTTCTTGAAATACCCCTCCCTGAACTCTGATTTTTAGATATATCCCCAAAAGACTTTGATCTCATTCATGAAAATTGAAAATGCAATTCATAATGCAGTTAATCAATTAAGGATTTAGATCATTTGAGGTATCAATAACATTCATCCTCCATTTCCAGTCCTTAAACTCCCTTCTTCAGAAAGTAACATATTATATTGGTTGTAATGTTCTGCGATGTGCCACAAAACTTATAAGATAAAGAGGCTCAGAAAATAGAGACTGTACAGTCTCTGTACAGGAAGGTACATATTTCTTCTATTTGATATTTTAGGAAAATGATTACTGAAATCCTGTCCAATATTAATCATCTTTAATTGTAACATCCTTGCATTAATCATTTATTAACTATAAGTTCCCCCTTAACATGTTGTTAATAATTTTATTTCATGGGCAAAATGATGTGTTATAAACAGAAGAAAATACCCCTTTGTATCTGAAATCTAGAAAAAAAGGGAAAATGATGTATTAAATGCAACATAGATTCACTTACATTATTCTCAAAATAATCTTATTGATAATGGTTTATTTATGACAATATATTTATGGTTTATTAATGAAAAAGGACATGATAAGAAGTCAGAAAATTTTAGTAGCATGACAAAATTGCATGGCTATAAAATGACAAAGCTAGAAATTGAGGTTTACTTTGCCTTTATGCCATGCTTAAATTTCTGGAGCTTTACATACCATCCTAGGTTTACCCTGGAATGTAACTTGTTACATCAATAACAAGGGACCACAGCTAGTGGTTACAGCTGTTTTTTTTTGTTGTTGTTGTTGTTTGTTTTGTTTTGTTTTTTGCTTGTTTGAATGATTGTGTCTCATGCCCAAATTTATCTCCCTCATGGAAACTTCCAGTGCATTGAATCCCCTTGCCAAATATCAGTCACTGTACTGTGCCTATCCTCATTATTTCAGTATAGATTAATCCACATTTACTCATTTCAACCATACTTACCAAGACCAAGATACTTACCAAGACCAATATTTTTATTTTTCATATGTTCATACTACTTTTTCTATGTCTACCAATAAACACTCACATACTTACAATTTTCTATGATGGCATCTGACTGAGCACATGATTAGGATATTCTTCAGGCACATACAGAGACACACTAGCAGCTATCTAGTATGTGGTAACTCTACAGTATTAATACTGTATTGGTAGTTAAATAATTCCACTATTATCCATAAACACATCAAATCTTCTCCATTTCTTTTGAATTTCACACAGTCTCACATTACCCTTCACTTTCAAAAGATTGAATCACCTCCTACTAACCAGATGGATCATAAAATTTAGCCACTTACCCTTTAATACCATATTTTTTAATAGTCCTTCTGTTCACACACATTGGCTACAATTTCTCTCCTATTAAATTGGAAAGTCATGGCACCACTGGCTGAGCTCAATGAATCCACTTGAACTCTTACTCTCCTGTTTTGTTGGTAATTATAAACTGATCATAAATTCAATCCCTTTTACCAGAAGGCTCTCCCTCTCTTCACAATCCATCTTATCATGTAAGTTTATAGAATTTATTCATGACCCACTTTGGGGTCCTTTGCTTTTTATTTCTTTCTCTGACATCTTAGTCTCCTGTTTACAAGCTACTGTATTACTCCTTCCACTTATCCACTGCAAAAAGAGCTCAATATACTATTGGAAAATCTTAAAAGTAAATCCTAGCCCCTCTTCTCCTTTTATCCACTATCTTGACATGATTACATATTTAATTGATTTAATTTCATCTATCCCTATCTCTGAATTGAAAGTAACAAACTATTTCTCTGGAATGCTTCTCTGAGCTATCATTACATGCTTAATTACATACACCTAAAATGGAGTATATTTCAGAACATTACCTCTCTCCCAAAATATAAAATTACATCTCCTGTAGTCTTCAGTATTAGTTAAGGTTCCCAGTAGACCTTCAGAGATTGATCTTTTATATCCCTTCAGAAAACTACAAAATACAATGAAACAGTGTTTCCATATGTATAGTAAGCACATTTTCACCATTCATTTCTACTGTGATCCACAAACATACCTTCTCACTCCATACTCATTTTCTTTCATTCCTAGTTCAAATATGAATTCCTGAGGGATCTTATCATTGAACTCCACCAATGTTAGCTTTTACATTAGCTCTATGTTTAGTCTGTCTCTCCCATTGATGCAGACACAGAAAAATCAATCCATCAATGTTAAGATGAGACAAATTTCTGATTGACCATTATACATGCATTTTAAATCAGGAGAAATCTGTTCATAATTACCTCACCTACACTCAGAAGACAACCTACCAGAAATATCTGTAATCATATTAAACGGTTATCTTCTGATGAAGAATTCATTGAAAAATAAAGGAAGTCATGTTGAACATTTTCTCCATTACTCACTAGAACCAAATTAGATTGGAAAAACAAGTGAAGACAATACTTTATTGAAGAAGTTGTCATGAGAAAAAAAGAAACAAATTTTTGATGGTAAGCAATCCTTTTATAGACTTGATTTCATGAATCATGCAATTCAAGCAATGCATCCTGATTAATTTTCATGTCAATCAAAATAAATCTAGGGAATGGATGTGGTTCAAGTGGTTGAGTGACTCCTTCCCATATGCGGGGTCCTGGGTTCATCCCTGGTGCCTTCAAAAAATAAACAAACAAAAAAAACAAACAAACAACAACAACAAAAAACAAGCAAACATGAAAAAACCAACTCAGGCGAGTGGATATGACTCAATGGTTGAGCGTAGGCATCCCACATTCAAGGTTCCAGGTACAACCCTTGGCCCAGGACATCAAAAAAACAGTCTAATCAAGATCTGGCCCTTTATACAAAATGCTTTCCCTTTAATTTGGTACATCCAGAGATGCAGCTAGTACAGATTATGTCCTTTAATTCAGTCATCCTTCTAAATATCTCAAAAGGCATCCAAATATCCCTTTCTCCAGATGCCTCTCTCATTTGTGGATTTTAGTGGTTCTAGAGAAAATACAGCAAGTGAATACTTAAAGCTCTCTATTTCTGAAAGGTCTTGTGATTCACCAACTTTTTAACTGATTATGGGTATCAATTTGACTCTAAATAAATATAAGTATTTGTCCTGAAATTTTATATTCAAAATATTAGGGACTCACAGAAAAATGCAAGTAGAAATCCATTAAAATATTTGAAGCAGCAAAATTATATGATCATATTTGTGTTTTTAAGTTAGTCTTTTACTGAAGAATGAAATGAAGTAATTTAGAGGGAATTGGTGACTTTTAAGAATTAGATGGTTGCTTGGTATAGGGGCTTGGAAGTGAAAATATGAGGGGCAGGATGGAAGGTTATAAGATATAATACAGAATAAGCAAATCTCTATCATTTACATATTTTGTCAGATATAATTGTGCTGTAATGATGTGTTAGACTTTGTGCTAAAGACTGAGCATGTAGTTTTGAAAAATGTGTTTAGAGTGAAAGAGAGCAATAGCAGTTGAAAAAGGGAATGTTCTGTCAAGTATTATATATGGAGAAAAAGCAAGAAAAAGGGTAGCATATATATTATAAAATGAGCCCATTTTGTCAGAACAATAACAAATACATTAATTTATTTGAATACAGGTATATGCATATTTATATATGTATGCATAATAGAGTATATATATTTACATAACTTAGTATAATTATGAATAATAATAGACAACTTACCCAATAGTAAATATGAATTACCTTGGGTTCATTTCCAGGACGTGTACATGGAGTCAAGAAGTAGAATATGTTTAAAAGTTGGTGGGAAGATGGCAAAGCAGGAAGCTCCAGGAATCAGTCCTTTCACCAAAACAATCATTGAACTGGCAGAAACTGAATCAACAATTTTGAAATTCTGGAGGCTAGTGGAACATTATAGAGCATCCAGGAAGGATCTGGAGAAAGTGGCTGGTAAGTTGAAATAAATGCTAATGTGTTTCAGCCTCTCTGCAATGATTACTGTCCCCCATCTCCTAATCTTGCTCTGGGCACCAGTGAGGAATAATTTATGGTACAGTCACATGATATCCTAATGTTACTTAGTCATTAGAATGAAAGACTTATAACAGTTGAGTAACAGAAAACTGTGAATTATTATTTAAGGAGGAAAGCTAGGCCTCCTGACTCTGCAGCCTTTGACAGCTCTTGCTGCAGTGTGATGAGCTCTTGTTTCTGTATTTCTAAATTCCCCTGTAAGCAGGAACAGATTTCTTCCTTCTCTTGCATTTCCTTTTTCATTTTGGCCTTCAGGATTCACTGGACCATTTGGTGGCACCATCTGGGATGGCACTGTTCTCTGCAGGAACTCTGCTTCTCCAGCATCTCCTCAAAAAGGACGTGGCAGCTGAATCCCTCCTTCACTTCATGTTCTACATGTGCCAAGTAATGCCTCCATGGAGAGGAACATGTGGCAACAAGCCATGAAATTAAAGCCATGCTGCCTTTTGACCAGTCAGTCTGGAGTCACAGCATGGTGCCTCTCATCCTCCTCCATTTTTACAGTGGGCTGAGGGATGCGAGGCTCATGTTCCTCTTGGAAGGGCTTTCAGGAGCTGAGCAAGGATTCTGTTGATTAGACTGGGGAGAAAGACAATGGTGCTCTCTTTGGAAAGCTCAGCGTCAAAAATCTGGGGTGGTTTTCCCATTGGTGAATATGTGGTTTTGATTTGTCCCTCAACAGCTATACCCTTTACTCTGTGCACTCTGTAAAATATTTGCACTTGACCATTGACTCTCTGAAGAAGACCCATAGGTCCATGAAGTAATGGTCTTCTCAGTGGAAATTGAAGAAGATATCTGATACCCTTTGAATCTTGATAGGCCTGGAGATTGGAGCCTGTGATAAGTTATCACCTTTTAGCACACATTTTAGCATACTTTGAAAACAGTATAATAAATATTGGTATTTTATGTTTACAACTATAGATTCACATATATATATATAAATTTTGGTATCTATTTTTGAATTCCAAATGATTTCCTCATTTCTAACATTGAAATCACTTCATATTCCTGAGCTTGCCTAATAGCATGTTACTTCTATAAAGAAGTATTTTATGAAAGTGATTTTCTTAACAAATTCAGAATGCAAACACTGAAATAGGAGAAATGGTCACCTTTTAAAAATGTGTTTCCAAACTTCTTTTAAGAGAAAGCTTATGGAAAAGAAATTATGTTTAAAGAAGAATATTAACTCATATAATGTGCATTAGTTCTTACAGTTATTCCAATTCTTTTTAGCATTTTTAACCAAGCAACCGTTTAATGTAAAAATTGCTTTTTCCTGAAAAGAAGGTCATATTACCATTCCCTTATTAGATGATCTCAATTATATTGCTTTCCTAAATTCCTCAAAAAAATAAAATATCATTAGAAAATGTAATAACAATTATATGAAGTAAATATCTTTCTAAACACCCTGTTCCCCTGTGCCACTCTCCTCTGCCCCACTTCCCTATTTCTTCCCTTTTTATCTACACAAAACATTTAGATCTTGGAATGCATACTTGGATAAATTTTCTGACCCAAATCTGAAAATCCCCCATACTAAGAATTCTTGTATTTTCTCACTCATTTATTCATTCATATTAATATATTTTGTTAATTTCCTACTAAGTAACAAAAAGTACTTTCTCAGCAAAAGCCTCAGTGAGCTTTATCCCCTTAATTCATATGCTTAATTTTTATTCTGGCCCATGATAAATGAGTTCCCAGAGAAATCATGGAAAATCTAGACAGAGAGATTCAGGCCCTTCATTTTCCAGCTCCCATCAGTCAGACAATTTTCCTTCCATCCTTACCTAAAGTTTTAGAGAAGGTCTCTTTTTCCCAGATCATTGTTTCATCTCATCTTTGTGAATGTGCACATAAAAGAATAGTTTCTGCAAGATTTTATCATTTGTCCAAGTTGTAAGTGCTGTCCCAACTGTTCCTGAAGAGTGGACTCTGATTTACTTCTTAATATCTGTGAGTTTACAGCCAAAGTCACTCTCCCACAGGAAGATCTGAGATTAACAACCTCATAGAGGAGCAGTTGGGAGCTGAGTGAGCACCAAGGCATCCAGTAACCCTTGTGTGACATCATCACTGACATAGCTCAGCTCCATAAGCTCAGTTTGACTCTAAACATGGCAACAAGAAAAACATGGCATCAAAGAAGCATATTTTGGTGATAGGGTAGAGATTATATAATAAAAATGAATTAAAATATATCTCTGTCAGATACGGTGCTGTCAGTTGTGGGAAAGAGAAAAAAGTACAGAGATTGATAACAAACTATGATAGGCTATTTCTTTCCCCAAACTTCTCATCTGACTCTCGTAGTTAGGCTTCATCTTAAAATGGAGGCCTAGGATGCTGCCTGGCTAGAACTGTTGTGCTACACTGTAGGTGCTACAAGGGGGAGAAACACCAGCAACATATCTCATGATGCAGCAAGCCTCATATGAATGAGCATGAGAAAGTGGGCATTTGAACAAAAGTGAAGAAGAAACTTTTAAAATTTTCTACAAACAAGTAAGGGAGTGTCTACTCTGAAAAATGGCTTAGTATGTGACAGTTTCATGGCAGTTGGTAAGTGGCAGTTTCACTGACTCCAGCCTACGTCCTGTGTTTCAGTCTCAGCTTTACCCTTCACTGACCATATGTTCTTGGATATTTCATTTGACCTCTCCATGTTTCAATTTACTCATCTGTAAAATATAGATGACTGTAGCCCTCAAATAGATTTCTCATTAGTATGAAGTAATCTAACACGTGTAGACACAGAACAATGAAATGCTGGTAGATATTAAGACCATGTAAATGGCAGCTATTACTCTTATGCTTTAGGTCACAGTTTGCTTAGTATGTCCAGACTAGGTGATTTCCCTGATTTATGCATTCAGAATGCCCAAAATTCTATTTTCATCCTAGCCCTGCTTGTGGATCCTAAAAATGGTCATTTTAAAATATGCTATTAATCTTATTAACAATATCTTATTAATGCTTGTAATTATGAACCTAATTCTTATAGAATCAAAACTTAGCCTAGCCATATATTTTGCCTAAGAGTTACCCCCTGAAAATCTTGTTACTCAGATGTGGCCTCTAAACCAAACTCAGCATATAATCTCATTGCCTTTTACCTCGCATGAAACATGATACCTGGGGATGGCTCTCTCTGGCACACAGTGATTATTACCAAGTGCCAGTTAGTAATGCATTTGGTAAAAGACCCTGAATAAATGGTGAAGTAGTAAATACGAATGAGTTTTTATGCTAAGAGATTTCAAACATGAGTCAGGATTTCATTCCAGAGTTTACACGTATGTATGTCTTTGGAAGATCTCTCTGATTTCCATACAAAACAATGCCTCAAGGCTGAAGGCCTTAGAGTTGTCTGCACACTATAATCAGGGCATTCAACCCCAGCAAATTGGCACCCAGTCTGTAAGTCTTACCTTGGAACATATGATAACCTATCTCCCCAGTACAGCAGAGTTAGACTGATTCATAATTTTCCTATATATGGTTCTTTTGTTAATTTTATTTGAACTTATATTGAGCATGGCACCAAATAAATATATGTCCCACAGACTTAAATCTTTGGGCTACTCATGTGCTAGTTAAGCCCTTAATCTCAACACTTTCAGCCAACACTTACTCTCCAGATCATCAGAATTGCCCAGGACAACTAATTCCAAAAAACAGAGGGTCTTTAAAACTTCAAGCAATATAGTTCCATCCATCTCCCCCATGGGATCTAAACCTCCTCTTAGGTGGAAGCAGAGTGAGCCTCACCATCCCCAAATCCTCAAGACTGAGGAATAAACAAAGATAAGAGGGCAATGCAACTATGGAACAAAGTATGATTCTTCTGGTAATGGTGGAACTTGTAACATAGATATAAAGACAGTGGTTGCCAGAGATTTTGTGGGGAGGGGAGGGAAGAATAGGTGTAACATGGGTATTTTTCTTACTTTGGAAGTGTTCTGCATGATATTGCAATAATGGATACAGGCCATTATACATTTTGTCAAAACCTATAATATTGTATGGTGCAAAGTGTAAATCATAATTTGAATTATAGAACATAGTTAGTAACAGTGCTTTACTATTTGTTCATCAGTAATAACAAATGTACCACACTAATGAAAGACATTATTAGTAGGGGAAAATATGAGGGGAGGGTTGAGGAATATGGGAATTCTCTATATTTTTTATGTAACTTTTACCTAATCCAAAACTTCTATAAATATAAAGAAAAAATGAAAATACAGAGAAAGAGAAAAAATGAATATAGAAAGAAAGGCAAAATAAGACCACTGGCCTCCCTCTGTGGCCACTTGCAAATCTCTTATGCTGCCAGTGCTCAGCAATCAATCACCCTGTAGCCTGTCCTCTGCAAGTAAGGTAACTGGTGAAGAGAAAAAAAAACAAGGAATAAGTAATCAAAACAAATAAAAATAAAAAAGTAAAAAAAAAATCTCAGTCTAAATTTTCTTTCATGAGGATGCTTATAACAAAACTGACTCTCACACAGGGATCTGGCTGGTGTCTGACAACTTGGTGGATCACTCTCTCACTCCCTTCTCTTCTGGGCTGTTTGGACACCTGGCAGCTCACCCATTGCCTGTCCCTGCCCCTCTTTCCCTCAGGAGGTTTGGGCATCTGATAGCTTGACTGCTCCTCTTCTAGCTCCTCTCTCAACAGGGCTGTTGGGCACCTGTCAGCCCACTCCCTCACACATTTCCTCTCTCATCAAGGGCAGATGAGTGTGACAGCACACATAATTATCTTCCTCTTTCCTTCTTCCTGGATCTGCTTCAGCAATGTCTGGTGTTTCTCCTTTTCTTGGGAAATGGCTGAGAGCCCATCTACCAGCCTTATATCCACTCCCCACCACTTCTCTAGCTCTCTGAGTTGGTTGGGTGCCTCTCCCCAAACATGTTTGCTCCACAAGTCCCCCACCTCGAGAGTCTGCTGGGCATTGGGATGCACCACTGATCCCCAGGTTTCTTCCTCACTTTCAGAGATGACTGAGCACTGGTCTTCCAGCCAAATCAATCACCCTGCTTCCCTCTCCCCTAGCCAGTTGAATAACCCTCTTTAGCTTCTCTTTCCAGTTGTCCCCATTATCCTGCATGTTCCTCTCTGCCCGGTTAGCCTGCCTATCTTCCCACAGTTTATAGAGCAGGAGTTCAGTTTGCTATTCTGCACGCTGTCACCTTGGATCTCCTCTCATATTAAATGATGTCTTATTCTCAGCTAAATGACATGTCAATTGGTAAAAATTTATAAATATAATCCAGGAGTACAAAATCCCCGTCTAAAAATAGTAGTTGAAAACATAAGTTTGTTTTTTCTTACAGGTGAGAAATAGAGTCATCTATAGGTGGCAGGTTCTTAGCATAAATTAAATGAAGCCCCTATTGCATAAAGGCAGTAACTGAGAAAACACTTGAAAGCAAATTGATAGCTTTAATGTACTTTGAGGATTGTTTATTTCATCCTCCTGTCTTTCAAAAATTAGGCCAAAAATGTTCAAAGATGGTAAAAGACTATATCCCTACAGCAACACACTTATTAATTTTTTATTTTTGTTTTTCATATTAATATTGAACTTGGACTAATATTTGTATTTGGTCACTCCCACAATCACAAATTTAATAAAGAATATAAAGAGTTGATGATCAAACAACAGCTACAATTAAACCAATAAACACTGACGCTGGTGTGAGCCCACAATTGTTCCATTTAATCTATTTTAAATATCTCTGTTGCAGGTTGAAAGAAGAATTACATGATTTCAGCAAATACTGCTTGAGTGATTACTTTGTTCTAGGCATAGCAATAGTTGTAAGAGGGACATAATGCATTAAACAAAATTCATTTCCTATAAATCATATCATTTAGTGGAAGAAAAACAAACATGCATGTGATTTCATTGCAGTGTTTTATGTTCAACATAATGATGTATAAGAAGCAAATTAGATCAATTAGGACTGATAAGACACAGAGGCTGGGAAGGAATCAGCAACATTTTCCTGTCTTGGAGCTAATGAAATGAATGTACAGTCCTAAGAGCAAGTAGAAATTGGGAAACTGAAGTCAAAAGGAGAAGAATTTTCAATGGCTCTACATAAATGGTCCTGGTGTATTTAGTAAGCTATAGTCTTCATGGTTAGAACATGTGGCAAGGGAAAGAATGATGTAGTGAAAATAAATATAGTGACTTAAATGTAAGCTGTAGCACTTTGATTCATCTTGCTGGAGTCCTTTAGAATTGTAGGAGTGAAAGTAGCAAACACACAGAGAAAAGCTGCAGAGATGGAGAGAAGGAGCCTGGGAGCTCAGAGAGGAAAGGGAGAAAGAGGGAACCACAAATGGTGCAGCCAGAAGCTGAAGCAAAAACACCCAGAAGAGATGCAGATGTTTCCATGTGCTTGCCATGTGGAAGGACTCCAGGATCACTAAAGACAAACTTAGGTGACTGCATTTCTAATGATGCCTTGATTTGGATGTGTTCACAGCCTAAAAATATTAAGCTTTAAACTTAAAAAATTCCCTCTATAAAAACCAAACTATTCCTGGTGTATTGTTCCCAGCAGCTCTAACCACCTAAAACAGGAGCCAAAACTCAAATGGCTGTGTATGCCATGCTAAGGAGTTTATCAAGAAAGACTATGGGACCAGTGAGGGATTTATGAAATAATAAAGTACATATTGTGTGTTAGAAAATGCCTTCTGGCTAGCAATATGAAGAAACATCTGAAAGAGGAGGAAATGCCACCAGAAGGCTGGATTTGGAGGTTGCTACTACAGTAATATAGGAACATACTATTTTCCCAATTTGACACCCTTACTTCCCCATAGTCACTTTGTAAGTGTTCCTTTTAGCATTTGTATCATCTCCCCTCTTATTCTTACCTCTAGACTCTGTGAACTTGTTTTTGTCATCTAGTCTCAGCCCAATCAGCACACTCTCAGGGAGGCCTTCCAAGTTTTGTGGAAATTTATCATGTTCTTCTATCACACAATCTATAAGACCAACCATGGGCTACAGCTCATTGAAGTAATCATATCAA
>JAQZBX010097694.1:0-11665 GCA_029593785.1 Cabassous unicinctus | reverse complement strand
GTGCTCTATCCATTGCGCCACACCCGCTTCCTGCCGTGAGGTTGCTGCATCAACCCACCGCACCGCTCAGGTCGGCGTGCCCTCACAAGGAGGCCTCGGGACGCGAACCCGGGCCTCCCATATGGTAAACGGGGGCTCTATCCACTGAGCCACACCCGCTTCCCTTATTCACTTTTAAAGGACTCTAGTCGTAGGGTTAAGACCCATCCTGATTGAGGTGGATCGTACCTTAACTGAAGTAACATCATCAAAAGATCCTACTTACAATGGGTTCATGCCCACGGGAATGGGGTAAGTTTAAGCACATGCTTTTCTGGGGAACATACAGCTTTCAACTATCACAGTAACCAAAGCCACATTGCCCAGAGAGTGGGCCCTGCTTTCTCCTTTGCCTTTCCCTGGTTGTACCTTGTGTTCCCCTCTGGCCCTTCTGGCTGGGCAGCTTCACATTGATCAGCTCTGATATTCCAATACTTTGGGCTTGCCTCTGTAAAGATGTCAAGGGAAATAACAGGGAGATGATACTTCCCTGTTATTTCTGTCCCACAGCAGGACATTATGGTGGAGCTTCCTTACTGCTTTCCCCACCATCATCCCAGGGAACAATGAAAGGGACAGGGGCTTTTTGATTTAGGGGAGGGCCCTCTGGCATGAATTCGTCCCACGCTGTCCTACACAGGATAATTGTGTCCATAGCCTGCACTTGGGCTGGGTCAGATAATCAAATGTCTATTGCCTGTACCCTCAGGATAGGTAGAGCCTCATGAACAGCTTTCTGCCTAGTTTTACTTTAGGGAAGTCTCTCACAGTTGGGACTACCACTCCACTTTTTTTTTTCTTTTACGCTGTCCACTCTTATGTTCCCAGCAACCTAGACCAAAGTTGATATGGGTTTGTCTATATCTCTATCCTGTCATTTATCCTATTCAATATGGATGAAATTCATCATAGCAAAGGGTCAGCAATTAACTTCCCCAGACCATGCCTCTCAGCTCTAGACATCTGAGTCTGCAATGGCCCCTCTTCAAACATATATACCAACCAAGCTGCATAATCTGTCCCTAGCTTCTGCTGCTATCCCTATTTTAACTTCCATGTTTTGCTCCCTTAAAAATACCTAATAATAACAGGTTGGTTTTTAACAGTGCCATCATTAATTCTATGTTGGGTGAAAACAGTCAACCCTGGGGCCTGCTAACAGCCTGAACCAGGCAGAGCTCCTTGCATGGGGGTCCTACACTCTCCTTTGGAGTTGTGTGCAAACCTTGAGATACTGCGAGTGTCAACAAATGGTAGGGCAGGGTGCAGGGAGACAAAAGCCAGTGTACAGTTGTCTTACTCTTCCTACAACCCAACTTCCTCAACTTTGCCCTTACCTACCTCCTTATATTATCCCTGTTAACAGTGAGACTGCTTATATTCCACGTGTCCTCATATGGCCTGAAGGAGGCCATCTCCTCAGTCAGCTGGCACAATCCTAGAATGATTGACCTGACAATCCATTATGCCTCAACATGCCATGGTGTGCTTTCTTTGGTGACCCAGCCAACTATTGGCCAGTATAAAGAATACGTAAAAAGATATTAACCCACTCCAGTATAGGTGCTAGGGTCACCAAATGAAGCATATCTCACTCAGAACTGGATGGAACAATATTTTACTAAAATAGAGAAGAGGCAAATAAAGGTCAGCTCCACTAGTGCACCTTGACCCCCCATTGCCAATGAATTTCAATCTTTGACCAATGCAGGAGATACTTTCCATGCAACAACCCGCTCTGTGTTTGTGTGTCCTAGTGGAGGAACCTGGCTTCCTCTCACCAAGGACAGCTATGTGACCAGGGATTGAGTGGGATGTCATAAAATATGCCCACCATAATCAGATTATCTCCCATGAATAGTTACATATGCTTGACAATAGGAGAAGGAATGTACTGGCAGTCCCCTTATTTACTAGGGGCCATATTTTTTTTCATTCCAGGTGACAGACCAGGTTATGAACACAGCAAGTTTCTGTGGGTACCTATGGAAATTAGACAGGGTATACTAAAACTGTCCATAACACACAAAGAACTCTGAAATTAATTGTTCTTTGTCATGCAGAAAGCCTGAATGAATTGAGAAGGGCATGCACTTTTTCAGCCAGTTCACATGGAGAGAACAAAAGTATTCATGGGATATTCTGTGTTAAGGGACAGGTTTTATATTGCACTTTTAAAGGACGAATATAGGGTCAGCATGGATCTCAGTATCATAACATTATTTAAACCTGCTATTTTATTCTGCAATTTTACTTCACATAAAATCATTTTTATTGTATAGTACAGACTGTTCTATAATGATGGATACAAAAATGTAATTTGAATTAAATTTGCTAATGCAAACCATTTAATATTCTCATACAGGTTGAGAGTATCAAATAACTTGACGTTTTCATAGATATATAGGCACATGTTAGGATACCCATCCAGGGCCTTCTACATATATCATTTGCTTTTAGCTCAAAAACATCCAAAACATTATTCAAAACATTTTAACAATAAGGAAAATGTTTTCCAGAAGACTGCATGAATAGCACATGAGAACGGATTTGAAAAATTAGGATGCAGAAATGTATAGCACACTATCACATTTGCAAAAAGAAAACAACGATTATATAGTAAGGAATATATGATATTTAACATGGATAGATTTATTTTTTTTTACTTTATTTTGTACATTTAATAATTGAAAATATAAACAATTAAAAACTAAAAAGTAAACACAGATGAATAAATGTATACATTTCTCAAATGTAATGGATACATATAAAAATTTTTTTGAATCAAACAATATGTTACACAATATATTTTGTTCATAGTAATGCATTCATACGGATTTAATTTTAAGAACATATATCAAATATAAATTTAACTTTATTCAATTTTTTTCTGAATTTTTGAATTTTAAAAATCTACTTGGGAACTCAGAATAACTGTTGCAGATTCTGCATAGAACAGTATTAATCTCTCTGTTCCCAGGCTATAGATGATAGGGTTTATGAATGGGGGCACCATGGTGTAGAACACAGCTATGAGAAGATTACTAAGAGATGCTTCATTTGTATTGGGACCAGAAACAGCAGTCAACAAAGAAATTACAAACAAAATGAGAACTGCCAGCTGTGGGGTACAAGTGGATAGGGCTTTATTACAGGCTTCCACAGAATGCGTCTTAAGCACCATTGAAAATATGTCAATAAAGGACTTAAACAAAAAGGCTGAACATACTAAGACAATACAAGTGCTTATAACTACACATAAATTCAGAAAACTGAACATCTGAAGAGGAGATCCTCAAAATTTGAGATACGTCACAGAAATATTGATAGATCATATTTGACTCTGTGAAGGGAAGCCTGAATATGTTGCCTGTGTGGATAGCACCCACCTGCCCATGAGCCACCAGCTGCCTCTGTGCACATACATGGGTTGATGGTGAACCCATAGTGCAGAGGGTGGCAAATGGCAACATAGCGATCAAAGGACATCACCACAAGGAAGGCCAGTTCTGTGGCTGCAGAGAAGATAAACAAGAAAATCTGAGAAACGCATGCTAGGAGAGAAATAGATGTATTCCCTGTTAAAGAATTCACATTTTGGGAAGAGTAACTGAAAGGTAGCAAATATCTATGAGGGATAAATTGCCAATAAAGAAATACACTGGAGATTGTAGATGTGGGTTGATTACAATGACAGTAAGAGTTAAAAGGTTCCCAGTCAGAGATCCCAGATAAATCACTAAGAACATCAGACCTTGCAAGACTTGGAGCTCCTGGGAAGTTGAGATATCCATGAGAAGGAATTCAGTGAAGATAGTTAGATTATCCATGTCTTCTGATACATTTCAGTCTCTAAGTAGTCAAAATAATATATGATAAAATATGTTAAAATCTAAGTGGAGAAAACCCCCATTTATCACAAATAAAATATCTTCATTAGTATCAATATTTGCATTTTCCATAACATTCAGAATACATGAAATGGGAAAAAGGGAGTATTTTGAAATCAATAAATGCATGTATAACTCTTTTCATTTTCTTTCCTAATTTTTCCAATATGTTAATTTCAACATTCATAGGATCAGAGAATCTAAGTTCATTAAATATTTTAAAATAAAATCAAGACCCAAAAACATTTCAGTTTCTGAGTTACAGTTATTCAGTTACAGTAAAATATCTTTTTCAGACTCTACCTTGCTACTTCCAGTGATAACAGCTCATTTTCTTCCTTAGTGAATGGTCCTCCTAGCTATGCTGTGTAAGAGATCCTCTGCATCAGTCCATTTCTTTGCACAGTCTACAGCTATTTCTGCCACTCTTTACAAATAATTTACTAGGATGATTGCTCATATTCCTCATTCTTTGATTGGATGTCTTATAAACTATTCCTATAACAAACAATGAATGATTCTGAAGCTCTTAGGAGAACAATTAATCCAAAGGAGACCAGATATATTATATCTCACCACTCTGTCATTTCAGTTCTAATAAAAACATCCATGTGAGCCCTTTCTTTCCTTCTTTGCCCAACAGACCATAAACTTTTTATTTGATTCTGATAATAATCAATTCCATTTTTCAGTTGTACTGTGTACTAGAATTCCCTTGCTTACATTCTCACCTTCAGAAAGTGTCTAAGAAAATCATCTCACCTGATATTACTCCTCAAAGAACCCTTCTTGTATTCACCTATGAATTCCAATATTTGATGAACTAATTCCTGCCCAGGCATCTTGCCTATATGCTTTCCTAGAATATACTGAAATTTCCTTATTGAAAATAACTACTGTAACCACATTTATTTTACTTGTGCTTACCTTGGAACATTCAAAATCATGAATAAATGCTGTTTCAGTGTTAAATATCCTCTCAACACTAAAACATTTTCTTCAGGGATATAATTTAAAAATATTTAATTATAATAAGAATAATGTTGTAATATAAAAATGTTAGTTTAAATTATTAATATTTGTTTTGTATATATCTATAATTAAAAATCAGTATATACTTTGGATAATATTAAATATGGAAAATAATAATTTACATTTTCTTTCACTGATTATATGCACATGAATTTCTAGTACTTTTTGCAAAATATTTTAGCAAACTGTTTTTCTGTAATAACCTTTCAATTTATGTATGTTTCTTCCACCACCTTAATGAAGAAAAGTCCATCAGTGGGAAATTATGTTTTTAGAAAGAATAAATGAAATACTCAGTGATGAAGATAATATTGACATGAGAGCAGGCTATTGGAGAAGTCCAAATTCCAGATGATTTTTTATATTTCCTTCATAAAAATGATGCATTTTTAGGATCCATAGAAATCTCATTCCTTTCCTGTCTCTGCAGATTGCATTTTTTGCTTTTCGCCTGTACAAATTCTCAAGTTTCCCTAGATTAAAGTTACCATCCATCTTCTACTTCAGAGTGCATTTGATGGTAAAAAACACAACGTTGAGTGTGAGAGAAATAGTTTGGTATTCCTGTCCTGTTTCTTATTCCCTCAGGGATATTTGGAAATTATTTACTTTACAACTGTAAAATGTGGAAACAAAAAAAGTGGGAACATTATTCTTCATGAATTTTTAACACATGAAATGAATTAGTACATTTAACATCTACATATAGCATATTGAGTCTTAATATTCTGCCAATAAATATAAGACATTTTTCAGAAAACTTCACTGGATATCTCTACAAATCCTTTGCTGTTTTAAGGATGATGTTTGCTTTCCTGGATTGATTTCTATGAAATGTTTTGTTAAATAACTGTTGCCTCTTAATAGCTTAGCTATCCATTACAATATAGTTCTAGTGATATTTCATTCTTAGTTCTTGTGCTAGTTCAATAATTTGGTAAGTTCTATAACATTGTATTTTCTGTATTTTGAGTGTAGTCTATGTATCACATTTATTTCAGCAGTTCCCAATTTTAAAACAAATAACCTATAATAAAAGAAGAATCAGTACAATTCAGTCTATGAGTATCAATTTATATTATGGAGCAGAAATAAACTTTGCTAAACACCTTGCGATACCTCATAGCTTTTTTGTGGATTTTTCTTTAGTTGTTTTAGAGGAATACATGAATTTAAGCATATAAACATACCTGAAAATGCTGAATCACATTTATCTTCTGTAACACAAATATTTGTTTTGCACAGTTTTATAGAATTTGCAACATCCTTGATCTTGCCTCTTTTTTCACTTAAAAAATTTTAGATGCTTCCCAGGAAGGTTTACATTTAGACTTAATCTTATAAACAATTCTGCTTCTAGATTCTTTGTGCACATGGTTATTCCTTATGAAGTACATATATGGGATATTCCTCCCGAGACTGGGAGGAATGATGATTTCACTCTCCAGAGAGGCCAGTTTTCCCTCAGCTTCTAATTAGTAATGATCCCTTATCTATGCATATGAGCTTATTTAAATTCATAATAATACTTATTATCAATAAAATTAACAGATTTTTTGGTTAAATTTAACAAAAAATGTATTTTTAATAGTTTCATAGGTCACTGGTGATTTGATATGCATTCAATGTTATGTCATATTATAAATATAATTTATTTACATTCTGATATATTAATAGTTTCATGCAAACCCAAACAAAATATATTTTCTAAGTGCTTGAAGTAACATTATGGCATGAAGGATAATCATATACTGTTTAAAAGTTTCACAAAAATAAAAACAAAATTGCCCAGTAGTTAATAAATTTTAAAAAGGAATATATTTTAGGGATTTGAAAAAGAAATAAATAAAAATGTTTACTTATTAGTGCATGACTCTTACCAAAACTGCTTTGAAGAGATACTTGTGCAGAGTATAGGATAATAACAAAAGGTGGCCCTCAGATTTTAAGTTACAAGGTCCAAAGTCAGTTCTGAGGAAAGTAGTCCTTTTATCGCTTTCTGAAAATTCTTGTCAATGGATGCCAATCAAGAGAGTATCAGAATGTAGGAGAGGTTAAGAAGCTCCCAGGAAAGACTTAGAAATGAAGGCTCAAAAACAGAAGTGTTCACCTATGTCCACAGGTCATCAGCACAATTATGCAGGTAAACAGGGAAGTTTAGTGAGTAAATCTTCCTTGACTTAATATAGGATATTTTTGGCCTCCCCACAGCCAGGAAACCTCAGCAAGGGTTTCCCAGGGACCAAGCAGATCTTTACCTTTATAGGTTTCTGTGTGTATATTTTGAACAAAAAGAAAAACTCTGAAGATTTCCTCAGCTTGATAGAGGCTACAAAATTTTCCTGATATGGCAAGAGTAATTGAGTGTGATTCAAAATACATAAAAGATGTGGAGAGTAGCGTGATGGAAAATGATAGCCAGGCATCTACTAGAGCCATGCTATTATTATTTGCATGAAGATTTCACACTCAGAAGAGGGTAGGCAAAATGCATACAAAAGTATACTGAGATTTCTTGAAATATTGCAGAACATATTTAATAGAATTTGCATACATCTCTCCTCATATTGTTTTGGTTTCAGGAATAATTTATACTCAATACAATTAGTGAAAACCCTAAATAACTTAAATTTCTACATGTTACATCTATGGAAAATTACCATATTTGAAATAAAAACTAATATAAGTAAACATAATTCTTTAATTTATTAGAAGTAATAAATCCCTTATATTTTAATGAAATAATGGATTTAAAAATGTTATATCCCCAAATCCAAATAAAATTTTGAGAAGAGAAAAATGCTTTTATCTTTTTGAAAGATTCTATTTTCAGTTTTATTTCTCCATTCATTCCGTTGGTTTGATTGAAAAGTGTGGAGGAAACATGAACTTACACGTATATATGGTGAGAAAAGGGAAGAAATATTGCTTATCATTTTAACTGTTCATATTAGTCTTCAATGTTATATTCTATACCAAAACTCAATATGTGATTTTGTAATGAATACATTGCAATTTGTAATCTGAAATTTTATTAATGAACTTTTCACATTCACTTATATTTAAATCCATTATCTATTTTGCAATTTGAATGGATTTTGCCTATGCATAATTGCATAAAATTTTAAAAAAATTCATCTGGAAAATATAGGTTCACAGAGATATGCAGATTTTGCAAATATATTTCATTTGAAATTGCCCCAAACACATAAATTGTCACCCTCAAACCCGTAATACAGAAATTAAAGTTTAAGACAAAGAGTTCATGTGGGAAGAAGGCAAGATGGTGTCAGTTTAAGTGGGCACTCACCATCTCTCTCACTAAAGACAGCTGACTGGGGACAGGATCCTGCCCAAGTGAGCTGTTCTGGGAGCCCACGGAGCGAAAGCCTTTGGGACATTGATCTGGAGGGAGCTGGACAGGGAGATAAATTGCTCAAGATAAAACTGTGAGTTTTTAGCCCTTAGCTGTAAATTGTGGACTCGGACGGCTAAGTCCCACCCTCAGAGCAAAGGGCTAGGGTAAGCCCTGACTCCCGCCAGCAACCCAGTGAGAGGGAGTATTTTCCAAGAGTGGGAGGGTTCTGGCAAAGGGTGGAGAGGGGTTTCTGTTCTGTGGGTTTGGTTGCCTGGGCTCCCTTAGAGCTTTGGGGTTGCACACCATCCAGCTTAAAGTGGCACCAGGTTGAGGGGCAAGGCGAATCTGCAGGGAAAGCCTGATTTACCTAATCACCCTGGGATGCAGAGGCTTGGCTTGAGAGAGGGCAGACTCAGCCAATTTAATAGTTCCGCACTGAGGACTATCAGAATTTCAACTCCCCTAAGGGAGCCAGGCAGTGGGAAGTTCTTAATAAGTTTCCACAAGCCTATTTAGGGTCCCCTGGGAGGAGGGGGCAGTCTAGAAGAGGCTTGTAAATCATTTCAGTGTGGTGAACTTGGTTGTCTGGAACCCTTAGCGCTTTGGAAAGCACACCAAGCAGCTTGAAGTGGCACCAGGCTGAGGGGAGAGGCGAATCTGCTGAGGAAGCCTGATTGTGTTGAATCTGTAAATCATTTGGAGGAGAATTAACATCTTATAGATATTTAGTTTTCTAACCAATGAGCATGAAATACCTCTGTGTTTATTTAGATCTTCTTTGATATATTTTCACAAAGTTTTGTAATTTTCAATGTGTAAATCCTTTACTCACTTGAATAAATGAATTACTGGATATTTAATTCATTTAGTTGCTATTGTAAATGATTTTATTTCATGGTTTTCCACATCAGATTGTTCATTACTAGTGTACAGAAACACTACTGATTTTTGCATGCTGATCTTGTTCCCCACCATTTGCTGAATTAGTTTATTAGCTCTAGTAGCATTGTTGTATTTTGGGGGGGGGACTTTCTCTATATAGGATCAAGTCATCTGCAAGCAGTAGAAGTTTTACTTTTACCTTTCCAATTTGGATGCCTTTTATTTATTTACTTAATTTTCTTGACAAACTGCTCTGAATAGAGCTTCTAGCATAATGTTAAATAATAGTGGTGAAATTGTGAATTCTTGTCTAGTTCTAGGTATTTGAGGGAAAGTTTTCAGTCTTTCACCATTTCATATATGTTTTTTATTGTGTTGAGCAAGTTTCCTTCCATTTCTATCTTTTGAAGTGTTTATTTTATAATAAAAATCTTTATTTGTTGAGAAGCTTAAGATTTACAGAATCTTAAATTCCCATATAACCCCCCCACACACATATTTTGCCCTATTAACATCAAACATTAGTGTGCTATACTTGTTACAATTGATAAACCAATATTGAAGCATTGCTACTAATCAAAGTCTATGGTTTACATTGTGGTTTACACTTTGTACTGTACCGTTTTATAGGCTTTGACAAATATATATCATGTGGGCATCATTGCACAATCATACTGAACAGTATCACTGCCCTAAAAATGGCCCCTGTTCAAAGTATTTAATCTCCCCTCTACCTTATAAATCCCTTGCAAAACACTATCTGTATGTCTATATTAAAGATTCTTTCTTTAACATAAGATAATAACTACAATAACAATAAATCTATTTTGGTCCATTGTTACACTCCTACCTTATGTTTGTTCATTCTTCAATTTTGAGTAATTTGTCATGATATCTGCTCTGACTGCTTCAGCCTGATAGGGGATTTAGATATTAAATGGAAGTAAGAGTTTTGCTTGCAGTTGTAGATACTCCTTGTTTTTGGATGAGACTTGCCCATCGTTATCATTTTGTCATTTGTTGAAGGCAAGCCCAAAAACTGGAGAGTAGGAGTTGGCTGCAACTCTGCTGGGATTCAAGGCTTAGCTGACATATGAACAATCCAAAGATTAAGTCTCTGAGAGTTATATTAAACAGGTGTACTGAAAATTACAAGTTCAAATAAAAGGAGTAGAAGAATCATAAGTGGGAAAATTATAAATGAGTATAATAATGTTGTATTTTGGATATATATATATATATATATTCTCAAATAGGAGTCACCAAGTGAGTGTTGATTTCAAGAGGCTTGGTTCCTTGCCTCTGGTGTCCAGACATCCTTAGAACCCTTGGAGGCACTCTTGTTTGAGGCTTTGTTTACTGTAGCAGTTAGTGAAATCTGCCTGAAAACTCTATGAGCATAACTTCCAGAATGACTTTCTGACTCACTTTGAAATATCTTTTCCATAAAAAATTCTTTTTTTATTGAATGCTTCCCCTTTTTGATAAAGGTATTTTTCCAAATGTATTGCTGGTTAATGCTTGGTAATAATCCCTCTGTACCAGGGAGGCTTATCCCCAGGAGACATGTCCCATGTTGGGAGGAAGGTAGTGAGTTAATTTGTAGAGTTTGGCTTAGAGTCCACATTTTAGTAACAAAAAGTTCTACAGGAGGTGAATCATAGGCATTAGTTATAATTATGCTGTTTCATTTTTATAGAAAAAAGGTTCATAAGTACAGGCATTAATATCAAAGGCTTGGCATCTTGGCCTGTTTTCTTTTGTTAGGCACTGATCATGCATTTCAGAGAATTTTGCCATTTAATTTGAAAAAACTTGCGGGATTTCCCTAGAATGGAAGTTTGATATTTTGTTAGCTACTGTGTGGGCCTCTATTTGTCAAGAAAACATGTCTATGACAACATGAATACGTTCATATCCCATAGAAGTATGCTTTAGGTGCAGTTTCCCCATATATCATCCCACTCTCAATACCTTATACTACTAATGTAGCTTTATTATAGATCCTGAAAGAACAGTGTTTTTAATAAAGACAGGATGCTGGGTTTTGTCAAATGGCTTTACTGCATCATTTGGGAAAATCATGTGATTTTTCTCCTTTTTGTTAATACTGTATTACATTAATTTGTTTACTTGAGTTGATCCACATTTGCATACCTGAGATAAAACCCACTTGATCATGATGCATAATTATTTTAAGGTGCTGTTGGATTCAATTTGCAAATATTTTGTTGAGGAGATTTGTATCTATATTCATTAGAGACATCAGACTGTAATTTCTTTTCTTGTAACATATTTATTTGACTTGGGAATTAGTGTTATGTTGGCTTGATATAATGAATTAGATAATATTCCTTCCTGTTTAATTTTTTGCAAGAGTTTCAGCAGGATTTGTATTTTTACAGTGCTTTATTTGCAAAATTTAATATGTAAAAAATTTTACATAAAATAAAAAAGCAGTTCC